>JANHFX010027822.1:0-64860 GCA_027560015.1 Chloroceryle amazona
GGGGGGGGATCAATTCTATTATGAAGGTATCGCAAAAATAAAAAGCTTAGGACCAAGTAATACTGTTCTCTGAGGAAGCAAACCCTGTTCTCACCTCTGTGCTGCACTGCAGTGTGATTTCTCGCCTTCCAGAACTGAGATTTCTCCTTGATGGGAAGGAAACCAACAGAACAGAAAGCAGAGCTACAGTAAGGATCAGATTTTGGGGATGCTTGCACAAGTGTTATTATTGCTAATCAGCATGTCTAGAAATCACTATTGTCAATATCATAAATATCAGAATGAAATCATGTTGGTAAGTTAAAAAGAGAGACAAATAGTTGCTACATTTTTTTTTGGTACAGATTTAGCCTTGTTCATTCATACAAGACTGTGACTCTAATTCTTCATATTAAGATGAAAAAATGTTCCTGAAATCTTGGATGTTTCATCTAGAAAGTATATAAACAGATCTAGTGCTTCCTATTGCTAATCCAAGTAAAGAAATGAATCTTTGAAGGAGGGAGATGGGGTAAACAGTGCATGAGTTTATTAATTTGTCTATTATCTTTAAAATAGCTTTATTTTATAGTAAAAACATATGCAATTATAATTAGGCAAAGAAAACAAGCCACAATCCTACTTTAGCAATGCTTTTACTGGTAATATTATAGCCTTCCTTTAAGCAGTAATATGCTTTGTTGCCTCAATCATCTGAGTATGAAAATTACTTTTCACAATCTCTAAAGCAATCATTTTTATAGCTTCATCTAGTAAAAGAGCAGCCTATTTTCCAATAATGAAGGGCAAAAAATGTGTACTTTTTTTTTAAATATACTATCAAACATTTTTGTACACTAGTTATTTTACAGAGTCTATTGAATCTTCAGACTCACAAAACAGATTTATACTGAGAAAATGCTATTTAGAAGAATGCTGAGATCTGCTAAGGGGAACAAATTGAACTGATTTTCAGTGCTCTCATTATTCAAAGTTTTATTCAAAATAATCTATGGGTATTCATATAAAATACCTTAAATAGCTCAAAAATAAGTTAAAAATTTAAAGTAAAAATGTTACTGAAAAATACTGATGTCAGAGTCAAGTCAGTGCAAAAGTGAAGAATTCTGTCCTGTTTGCTGCGTCAGGCAGCAAAACTTGTTAAAAGAAGCATGACATATTTGCTACTTTCAGTAAAATTGTTACAGTTGTTACAGGGAAAGAAAAAAAGTTCAGATATTTTTAAGTTACACTACATTCTTGTGCACAACAATGTATTCCTGTTGTTTTTAAAGATAGTTAAAAAGGGAGTCCTAAACTTTGTCGTAAACAATAAGATTCTCTATAGCAAATATAGTACAGAAATCACTGACTTCAGAGACTAAATCCAGATGGGAAAGTGTAGAGCTGAAACATGTCTGCTTTCCTGACTTGTTCCATGTAATGAACTGTAGTGTTTGCTGCTTTCATTTGTGGGGTACTTGCTTAACAAATATCTACCGTGTGGCAGCATGTTTCTCCCAAGGACATGGTCACATGGGTGTGTTTTTAAGAAGAGAACAGACATTTTCCATTGGAAAATGTTGAATGTAAAATTCTACAGTAACAATTAAAAATCTTAAATAAAATGTCAAGTACACACCATGGGGTTTAAGAAAATGAAGTGAAAAGAAAAGAAAGAACTGTTATCAATACAAATAATAAGAACTCATGGGGTTAACAACGTTCATTTACTTCTAAAAATCATGTTATTCTATGTTCTGCATTAGAAAAAGGGGTATTGGTCTTTAAATCCTGTTTCTAAGTACTGGGGATTTTTAATGTGGGCTGCACTGCATTTTGTGGTTTTCCTTATGGAATATAAGTGCATTATGTATTTATGGAAGCACTCCATGTGCATGAATATGAGAAAGTGACAAATTTGCTCTGGAAACTGGATTTCCATCTCTGGAAGGAACAGAGGTCTGTAGTCAATGAGTTTCTTCCATGTTTGCAGTATAAAATTCTGTTCATAGGTTAATTAAACATGCCCACATGTGATTAATCATCTGAGATAGCTGCTATTCACAGGGAGGCTCAAGTAAAGTGTGCCTGTGCAGTATCTATTCTGTGGGTAATAAGGAGACCTTTCATCTCTATGCTGTCATATTTGTTGTGGTTTGTCCACCTCATAATTAAGATGGACATTTGGATTTTTGTCAAGAGAATCACAATTTTTGTGTAATTGGGTGGGTAAGTATTAACAAAGAAATATTCTCAGGCCTCTCTTTCAACTCTCCTGTGATGTGGGGTGGGAACCATTTTGGTTATACATCCATTTTTTCTGCTGAGTAAATCAAAAGGTCCCAGCAGTCACCACAAAATGCATTCATGTGGGCGAGAGCTGTAACACTCCTATGCTGAACTCCATCTACAGCAGGGTAGAAATCAGTATTTTGATTGCTTGGACTAGCAACAAAGACCAACATTTGACATCTTAAAACCACTAAAAGGGCATATTTAGGTAAATGTTACCTTGGGAACTAACTAGCTCCCAAGATGTCATTGAAATAAAACAAGCAATTGAAAGAAATTAATTCTGACCTTTCCTTTGTTCTCAAGAATCTGCCATCCTGCATCCAGTGAGCATACGTGAGGATCCCTTGATGGCTCTTTTCTGGATCTTCTGTGTCACTGTGGACCCCTATGTAAGCATGTGGGAAATGTCATCCCAAGCAAATGCTAGCATTGCCCTCCTATCTGCTGTACTTTCATGAGGCAAATGGTGATGAATCATAGAATGGTTTGGGTTGGAATGGACCTTTAAAGGTCATCTTGTCCAACCACCCTGCAGGGGGAGTGAGCAGGGACATCTTTATCTAGATCAGGTTGCTCAGAGCCCTGTCCAACCTGACCTTGAACGTTTCCAGGGATGAGGTGTCTACTACCTCTCTGGGCAAATGGTTCAAGTGTTTTACTGCTCTCATTGTGTCTCTTAGTTTACAAACACTACCACCTGTTCTGTTGCAACAGGCCCTGCTAGAAAGACTGTTCTCATCTTCTTATAGGCCCCCATTAAGTAAATAAAGCCCATAATAAGGTCTTCCCAGAGCCTTTTCCAGGCTAAAGAACCCCAACTCTCTCAGCCATTCTTCACATGAGCTGTGTTCCAGCCCTCTCATCATTTTTATCACCCTTCTCTGGACCCACTCCCACAGGTTCATGCCCTTTTGATGAGGACTTCAGAGCTGGACACAGCACTCCAGATGAGGTATCACCAGAGTAGAGGGGTACCTGCTGTCCACACTTCTTTTGATGCAGCCCATGACAGGAACCCTGACATCCTGGGCTGTTAGTGCATAGTGTCAACTCATGTCTAATTTTTCATGCACCAGCACTCCCAAGTCCCTTTCTGCATGGCTGCTCTCAATCCTTTCAAATCCCACCTTGTACTGATCCCAGGCATTGTCCCGACCCAGGTGCACGACCTTGCACTTGGCCTTGTTGAGCCTCATGAAGTTCACATAGGCCCACTTCTCAAGTTTATCCAGCTCCCTCTGAATGGCACCCCATCCCTCAGGCATGTCAAATGTGCCTCTAAGCTTTGTCTTATCTGTAAGTTTGCTGAGGGTGCACTTGATCCTACTGTCTATGTCATTGATGAAGCACTGGTCCTGGTAGTGACCCCTGAGAGATACCACTTGCTACTGATCTGCTTCTAGACATTGAGCTGTTGACCACTACATCTGGATGTGACCATGCAACCAATTCCTTAGCCACTAACAGTGCACTCTTCAAATCCATCTCTCTCTCTCCATTTTAGAGACAAGGATGTTGTGGGGGACCATGTCATAGGCTTTACAGAAGTCCAGACAGATGACATCCATAGGTCTTCCCTTGTCCGTTGAAACAGTCATGCCATCACAGAAGGCCACTGGGTTGGTCAGGCAGGACTTGCCCTTGATAAAGCCACACTGGCTGTCTCGAATCACCTTCCTGCCCTCCATGTGCCTTAGCATAGCTTCTAGGACAATCTGCTCCATGACCTTCCCAGGCACAGAGGTGAGGCTGACAGGTCAGTAGTTCCCACAGTCCTCCTTTTCTATCCTTTTTAAAAATGAGTGCAGTGTTTCCCTTTTTCCAGTCACCAGGAACTTCACCTCACTGTCAGGACTCTTCAAATCTCACGGTCAGTGGCTTGGCAACTGCATCAGCCAGTTCCTGCAGGACTCTGGGATGCATTTTGTCAGGTCCCATAGACCTATGTAAGTTCAGATTCCTCAGGTAGTCATGAACCTGGTCTTCTCTTACAGTGGGAGGGACTTTGCCCCCCTCCCCCCACAGTCCCTATCTTGTGGTCCATCCAGTTGGGAGGTATGGGAAAAGAGGTTGCCAATGAAGACTAAGCCAAAAATGTTGTTCAGTACCTCAGCCTTCTCTTAGTCTATTGTTACTGGTTTCCCAGTCTTGCTCATCAGGGGAACATGCTTTCTATGACCTTCCATTTCTGATTGAGACCAGCAAGGCTGAAGTACATCATTCATTCTTTGCCTGATTCTTTACACCTGAAGACTGAGAGCTCTTGTGCTCTGTGGAAAGCGTCCTTAAAGATCTGCCAGCTCTGTTTTGCTCCCTTGTTCCTAAGGGCTGTTTCACAGGGGATCTTACTGACTAACTCCTTGAAGTGACTGGAATTTTGCTTTCCCAAAAGTCAGAGTCCTGACTTTACTCTTTGTCTGACCCATATCCCTCAGGACTGTGAACTCCACCGGTGCATGGTCACTGCAGCCCAGGCTGCCTCCAACCTTGACATCACCTAATAGCTCAATTGTCCTGGTGACTATCAGGTCCAGTATTGCATCCCCTCTGGTAGGGCTGTTTATTACCTGACTTAAGAAGTTACATAAGACAAAAGGCAAACAAATACTGGGGCTCCCCATCTGGAATTTCAGAAAGGCCTGATTTTCAGAGGAACTGGAGTTGCAATTACGTGGTTGTACCTTTAAATGGCAGCACTGACATAAGCAGTTCCTGCATCTTGTTTCATCCAGTGACAAGCCACTTGTTTGGGGGTTTTTAATGTTCATTTCTTACTACTTCTCTTTCTTCCTGATCTTTCCTGTCCTGACTCTCAGCTTCCTCAGCTCTGTGGATAAAGCAGTTTCTGAGTCTGTGCTGGCTCACAGAAATTATTTTTATTCACTAAATGAGTGTAAAAAAAACCAAAAAAGCCAGTGGTGAGTGTAGAGGATATTTATTCTCCCTTATCATGCAGGACAGAGCCAAACAACATGTTGCAGTCTGCTCAGGAGGAAGGGAACCAGGTGAGAAGCTGGCTCAGTGCCTGGAGTGGGGGCTGGGATGTCAGCCGGCAGCGACAGAGACCTCTCTGTTGTCACACTTGCAACACCACAGGGAGATCCCTGACTGCTGCCCGTCTGCTCAGGCAAGCTCTCTTGCAGCAGCCTTTCTTCCAAACTCCAGACAGGCATGGACATGTGAGCCAGCTGGGGAATGTTCCAGTGGATATGGGCAGTGGCAGCACGCAGAGAGCAGAGAGTATTTTCTGCGTATTTTCCCTGAACCACCCATACCACAGACCCAAGTGCATGAGCCCATCCTTGCAATTCCAGGAGGTGTTGCGGGCATCCTGTCTTTCCAGTGATGGACCAGAGGGGCCTCTCACAGGTTCTGTAGTCACAGGTTCCTGTCCTGTGCACTGAATTCCTCAAAATCGTCTTTGTGTCAGTGACTTCAAATACTGTAAAATAAGGCAATAAACATTACAGTGATTTTTCATGTAAAATATCTACACCAGAAACAGCCTAATTTTACTACAGACAGCATTAACTCTGGGGACCATTGTTGTTTTGAGAAGCTGCGTGTGCACACAATTTATGGCTGATTGTACTTTGACAGTGATAAGGAATTTCATTCAGAAAGATGACCCGTTTGTCTTGCAGGTAGTTTGAGTGCTACAGTTTAAGGCAGGCCAAGTGGTATGAAACTAAATTGTATTGCAAAGGCTTTCTGGGGATAACTCGGACTTATACTAGAATATAATTTCTTTGAGTAACTGTGATTTTGTTTATTGCTTGTGTGGCGGTTGCATGGGGAACTGCTAAAGAAAAGGCATCAAGGATTTTTGTTGTACACTGTTTGTTTTTAAATTACTATAGGTTTAGACTGATTAATAACACATAATCCCAGAGTGGCAGGATTCAGTCCTGGTAGTTTTTAAAGAGGAGAGGGGTGTGTGTGAGGAGCAAAGGGCAATGTAAACAAATCAGCTAATTCAAAGTTAAGGTAGTACCATCACAGATTTCCCTAAAAGTCCTTGAGTGTTCTCTTTTTAAAATAAGTCTGAATTGTTAATCCTTCTGGGGCCAGACGGACTTTTAAATTGCATTTAAAATCCTATATTCCATAAAGAGCAGAGAAATAGTAAATAGTCTACTTTGTCTTTTAATCATTCAGAGACATAGTAAAAATGTTGTTGTCAATTTGCACATGCCTCTGCTTTTGTACTTGTCCTCCTCTGAGTGCTGCCAGGTCATGCTAATGGGGTTTCTGGAACAACTCCAGACTCTTTGCAATCAGTTGAGAAAAGTCTGAAAATTCCTGGGGAGATGATCGTCTGCTGGCATCACTCATATCTGTCCAATATGAGACAGCTATGCTACTTGTAAGCACAGTTCAAAAACCTCTGTGGTTTTGTCTCAGTGGAATAAAAATTATTTTTATAATAAATGTACTTTGTGCTAAAGCTTGCAAGTGAAAGAGAAGAAATAAAATTAAAAGTGTCTATTGCAAAATGCAGGGAAAGAAACATTCACTTTATATACATCCATATCCTACTGAGCAAACTGTATTTTAAAAAGTAAGCTTGGGACGTAGGGGTGGTAAAGGATCTCTTGTTGATCTTTCTGAGTTAGCACATGATGATTAACTGCATCTGTATTGATCTGAAAACTCAGTTTAGTTAAAAGAATGCAGCAAGTCTATGGCACAATGTCAGGCGCCGCTTGTGCCGCCTCCTTTCTGCATGGCGGCTCCCAAGAGAGGCCATGCAAGGTGCTGTGCAGGCTGCTTGAGCACCAGCTGTGCTTAAGACTGAATGTGCTCGTAAGCTGTAGCATTCGTGGCATGGACTAGTTAAAGCTGCTCTCGACTCTGGCCTGAGGCCCCCCTCCAAAAGTTATAGAGCAAAACATGTATCTTTTTGTGCCAAGTGACTGTCAGCAGTGGGGTGAAACAGAGAGGCCACAGCTCCCATTCTCATACTCTTTACAAGACTCATTACTTGGAATAGTTTGTTGGGAATACACAAAATTAAGAGAGAAAAAAAAGAGTGCTGTCGGCAAAGCATATGATATGGTGATGAAGAGAGTGAAAGGACAGCAACAACGGAATAAGCAGAGAAAGGCCACTGTTCCTGCTGTGGCCAGTTTAGTGGTGATATGGAGAACAGTGGCAGGAAGATGTGTTGTGGGTTGGATGTGATGCAGGAACATTTGTCAGGCTCAAACTGCAAATATACAAGAGCTGCAAGCAGTGCTGCTTTCAGTGGTGAAGCTGATTTCATATACTATTGTATCCTGCCATTCCTTCTCTTTCACAATCCTTCCACAACCTTCCCACTGCCCCATCCTACCAACAGCCCTGAGTATAGCCCCCTGCCCCAGTGTGCTCCCCCTTCCATCACTTGCTGTTTCTCTGCAGCCTACACTTGACAAGCTCTGTTTTCCCAGTGAGGAAAGAGAGGCATTCAAAAGCCCCTGCTCATGTTCACCTTTACAACTCTCCTGTTCTTAACAGAGGGTAGCAGAGCCCAGCCTATATCCAAGATCCTTTCTTCCAGGGGCTGAAAAATTCACAGGCCCAACACGTGCCATTAGATCATATACCTCTTGTTTCTTTCCACCCTCTTTCCTGCTGCAGCACTGTTTCCTTTTGTCAGGGCTAATGAGGTCAGAGCTCTTGGTGTTTTTCTCATCTTTGCTCTGCTTGTTGTGAATCTCTCATCACTGTTACTGCAATTCCTGTGATATCTCTCTGGGACTCTCCTCTCAATCCTTAAGTCCTTCCATTTTCCCATTTTTCTTTCTCTCTGGTTTTAAAAACACTATCGTGAAAGTAAGAAAGTTGTGAAGACAGAAGGCCAATTTTAGCCGTGGTACAAGCAAATGCAGCTTCTGTTCCTTGGGCGTTATGTTTGCTAACTCCAGAGAGAGTTTAGCCTGTAACTGGTGCTGTTGAAAACTGTTGCGGGCAGAATTTGCATGTTTGCTTGCAAGGCAGCTGTGATAATAGCAGCCTAAACAGTTGCTCTTTCTGGGTCTTCTTATAAAAATGATTTATCATATCCACCAGAGAGGTGATTTGGCTCAGTGATATTGATGCTCTACCAGGACAACCTGGTAATATCCTAGACTGCTCATAGGCATTGGATCCAAATCCTCCTAGGTGCACCTTCTCCAAACTTGGATAAATCTGGATCTGGAGGCTGAGTGGCAGCCCTGTGAGCCCCAGCCTTCTGCAGTTGCCCCTGAAGAAGGGTCTTCCAGTTATGTAGCTGCTTGGTGACTTTGCTTGAGCAGCAGTAAAATCCACATCTTGCATTCACTGCAACAGAGGTGTTCCAAGATGCTCTTCTTGATGATAAATAGTTTTTCATGACAGCCTGTGTGTAATGAGCTCTTGATTAAAGTCTCCTGCTAACAGCTCAGTGCTTTGACTCAAATATGTAGAAAAGGTCCTACCCTTAAGCTCCTGTTCTTGAAGTAAAGCTTGCCCTGTAGCCTTCTTGACAGTGAAGTATCTGAGAACAGGCAGACAGACTGAACAGCATGTTGTAAGGCTAGAAATTGCAAATGGCACTTGGTTGTGCCATCCTTCTTCTTTGGAAATACTTTGGGAATTGGATTTCTTTTGCAAATGGGTGAAAAGTCTTTTTTCACTACTACTAATGTATTTTGTTTCCTTCCTCCATTAGGAGACAAGGCAAGAGGCTAACTGGCAGCCTGGCACCTCCCAGGGGCTGTGTTCCCATCACATGGAGAAGGTCCTGGCTCTCAATGGCAGGGTCCCCTCTGTGCATCCCAGATTGCATCATTCATCTCCCTCATACAGAGTGCAAAACCTCCCCACCTAGAAGAAAAAGTCCTCAGAAATGTCTGTTACATGCTTTGATCCCTAGAGTGGTCTATTTTTTTCCTGCAGAAAGAGGGCAGTCTGGCCCAACCTTTAGAATGCACAATTTTATGATACAGGCAAATCCACTTGAGTTTTAAGTGAAAGCGATGATTTTCTCACCCTGCAGTTTAATCTTCAGTGAAACAAAATCGTCAGATTTATGTTTTAACAATCTGGCATCTATACTATCAGTCAAGCCTACAAATTGTGCCTTCTGGTTGAACTCAGGAGACCCACAGCTTTGTGTAACTGAGACTGCAGCATGATAAAGAGTTCTGTTATGGTTTCACATATTGATCAGTCCAACTTAATATCCTCACGGGACCTGGACCATGCTAGGGGTGATGGATTGTGTTGAAGGTCTGATAAGCCTATTTTAACAAAACATCTGAAGGGCTTCTGGAACAGACACAATTATCAATACTGATGCATATGTTTCCTTTCGTCAGAAGTTAAGGGCTCATTAATAGGCTGCACAGCAGCTGCTGTTTGCAGCTCATAACTTTTGTTGTTTAATTAACTATTTCCCCAGCCTTATGAGTTGGCTGTTTCCAGAAGGAAAAGAAATAGAGTTCAGGGTTTTATTTTAATGGTATGTGTGATATCAGTATCTCCTGAATTGAAACCTAGATTATGTTTTAGAATGATATTCTCATCCCACTGCTTGTGCCCACAAATCCTGAATTTTGAAATTTCTGTCAGGTTGCTGACTGTGTCTGGTACTTTTGATGTTCGTATTACTGTTTAAATAGTCTCCTGTTGTAACCCTGCTGATCAAAATGTTTTAAAACTGTGTTTATTTTAGACTCTCACTTACAAGATGGAAGTTCATTGTTGCTTCCATCTGTTCTACCTTTCCTATACAAAAATCCTAACATTTAATTTATAACCTGTTTGATGTAGGTTTGTTGTGGGTGATAAATTCATATTGTAATTTAATGTTGCAGATTGGATGCATGGAAAGACAATATTATCAAGGCAAACTGCTATATTAAAATTGATTGTAAACACAGATTTCAGATAAACACCTGGAAGTTTAGCGCCTTATAGAATTGTTTTCCTTGGCTAGTAGGAGTTGCTTTTGTTTTGTTTGTTCATTAGAAACCAATTTAAGTAATTTTACACCTGCTGTAGTGTTTTCTGATTTCTTTTCCATTTCACACATATTATTTCATTAATCAGCACAGTTCTGCTCATTAATGCATGGGTTGAAAGTCAGCAACAACATGTACGAAGGAAAATTGGAAACTACCTTTGTTTCTAAACATAGATAAATGTGGATGGGTGGTACCTAGAAAAGTATTAGAAAAGTAACTGAGTTGCAATTATACAACAGACCCTTGCTATGTTGCATGTTCGGTTCCTCATAAAAAGCGTCACCTTACCTGATTTTTCTTCTTGATGCGTGAACTTCTAGTATCTTTTGTTCAAGTAAGAATTACTGTTTTCATAGTAAGAAAGAACTATTTATCACTGGTAACTGTTGCTTAATATTATGAGCCAATTGTTTCTCAGGAGGTCAGAAGTAGGAAGTTAGATGAAAAGAAATATATTTTGGTTTTCTAGGTATCCTGGTATTCTTTTGAAGTTGTGACTCATATCCCACTGTTATTAGAATTTATGGTTCTGAAGAGCCTGTGAATGTTTAATCGGAGATGACTACTACTGTTACTGCCCTCCAGGCTGCTGTTTACTGGCACTTTTCTTCCCCAGTTACTGTCATGACTAAAATTTAAAGATGAGGGACCTACTTCAGTTTACCTTCAGCAATGATTAATTCAGATTAATCAGTTAATCTTACAAACACTGGAGCACTAAAAGAACAATGATGTGAGAAATCCCCTAAACTCACATAATATTTAGTATATTCGGGATTTAGTCCTGCAAACATACTGATAGGGCCAATTCAGACATTCCTGCTGATGTGATGGAGCTGATGTGCTCCAACATCTGATGTGTCCAACAAGTAGCTCCATTGATTCCAGCAGTTTATAATCCCTGTTAAAATTATGAAGTTCAAAGTGACAGATTGAATGTCACAGATCAGCAGTTTCAGCACACTTTAGGCCTTTGATTGCTTCTTCACTCCTTAATTGTCCACCCATGTTCCTCTTACAAGGGTTTGTTCCACGCGACAGCCCACTGGAGGCTACCAGCCTGAACAACTGCACAGGGCAAAGGAGCAGAGTCTGCTTTTCAGGAAGGGGTTATAATTGGGTTTGTGTTTTAAAGGTCACTGTTATAGTATGTAGCAGGTCTGAGTTACAGAATAGACCTTTAAAAATAAATTTTGATGAATCTACATTTCTGGAAAAAAATAGCAATTATTTGGTTCTAAAATGCAAGAAAATTAAGTAAATAATAAAATGCATAGCAATGTTCCCTAAGCCTGCTGTTCTGTAATATATGTTAATTAAGCTCTTAAATAGTGGGACAGTAACACTGTTTATCATTGGTTTGAAACCTTAATGGTACATGTAATTACATCTCTCAATACTTTTGAAAGCTGAGGTTCTGAAATATGAAATTGTTTCTTTTTTAATAATGTAAATTATGTTATTTTAAATAATGCTATTTATTTTTTTATCCTTACATCTCTAGGTGCTGAAGTGTTGTATATGAACATGTCAGCATATAATGAAGGTCGACTTCAGTCGTCTTTCTGGATTGTTGATAAACAACACGTGTACATTGGAAGCGCCAGCCTAGACTGGAGATCGTTGGGACAGGTAACTTAACTGAAGAAGTAATCCTATACCATTTGAGAGTATTATGAGGAAAAAAATTAATATTTTGAGGCCAGTAAGTAGAGTTGGATAGCTTTCTTCTTCTGATAGTTTGCTGGCAAACATGCTGGCACTAAAAACTGTTCTGCCATGGTTTTAGTTACCCTTCCGTGTTGGCAAAAGTATATTACTATAAATTTTACTTCTTTTCGTTGGTATAGGTATCCTCCACAGTTATGCTTTAGGTTACACTTTAAAAATTTTATTGTCTTTATTGATTTCTGTGATGATTTTGTTATGTGAAGATTGAAAGTTCTTGTTTATTTATTTATTAAAAAAAATATTTGAGCAAGCCTGTTGGAAAACAAACTGCTATGGAAAGTCCATGGTAGCGTTGTGAACTTGATCTACTCTCTCTCATCTGCTATTTAAATAAGGAAAAGCAAAATTTGGAAAGACTTTCAAAGACTTCAGGTATTATCCCTAAATACCCACCACCTTTGAGGAGGGAGAGATTTATGGGTGCAGGAAGTCAAGTAGCATGATTTGCAGGCTGTATGTGTGTAGAGAGTGTTCCATATTTTAATTCCTCATAAAGATGATAGTTGAAGGATATACATTAAGGCTTCTGCCAACTACAAGTGCTGAGGACTGTCTACAGTCTACAACCCTTCTGAAGAAGTAATTCATCAGTAATACATTTTGTTTTCCTTCTTCTAGTTATCTGTAGCTTTTTTTCTTTCCATAACAGTCTCAGGATTATTAACAAGCTGTCATCTTCATTTTTGCTGCATATCACTGACTATGTCAGGCTGCACTTGGTCTATTTAGGGAGTAGAACGTGTGCTTTTAGATCTCAGTAACTGCAGTGCAAAACAGAGGGGGGAAAAGAAGCAGTTCTAGATATTTATTAGTTGCAGTAAAAGCACTTCCTTTCTGTATATGAGCAGAATCTCAGGAACATATAATTTTGAATACAATGTCTAATGATTTTGTAAAGAAGGAGGTGTGTGTTCATTTTGATTAGGATTTTAAGGTTTGTTTTGAGCTAAGAGACTGAAAGCCTGAATAAAAACAAATACACCATTTTAGAAAAGAAAGAGCAAATAAATACAACTTTGATGTTTCTATATGTATTCATTTATTTAAAGGTAACTTTTTGAATGTTTACAAAGGAATCTGGAAGCCTAGTAGAAAAGAGGATGTCAGCAAACCAGAGAAAGTCTTGGCCAAGAAGATGATGTATTTTTAGTCAGTGTAACAACATACAGTTTGGGCTTTTGGACAGTTTAGAAATTAAATGTTTATACACTGTCTGTGCCTCCTGAGCTAAACTGTTCATATGTCATAACAAAACAGCTCTTCACAGAACTATTTAGCTTATAAACAGTTTAGCTTTGAAGCCTCTTGTAATTGGGGTTTTGAGTACCAGTGAAAATACTAAATGTGGAGAAAAGAAGCACATCTACCACAGAGACTATTATACTATTATATTTAATGATTGTGTTAATATTCTTCACCACAAATGCTACAGTTCCTTATATGATTTGTCTTCTTGTACTATGTAAATCTTAACTCTTGTAACACACCTATACTAAACTTTGATGCTAGTTCATTGTGGGCCAGTGTTTCAAATGTGACGGTAATTTTATCACACTCTTTTTTTCTGCATGTATTTGGTTGTTTTGTTTTTTTATCTTATTGCTATATAACTGTATATTTTTTATATGTAGTAATAAGGTGAACCTCAGAAGAGTATCTGCACAGAGCTGAAAGAAATCTCTTTGAATTGCAGTTAAAAAGAATCTTCTTTCAATCAGTTTAATAAATCAGGGCAACTGTCAAAGAGCTCTGATATTCACTCCCAAACCAATAATCTGTCTTCAACTTTTCACATAAGAGGCAAAATGAGCACAGAACTCTTTTTTTATTCTAAGTGCTTTTCTCGAGGAAAATGCTTTGCATACACATAGGACCTAATCTTAAAATCCACAGTGAGCTGAGACCTTACTGAGGAAATGCACCCCCCACGGGTTCTCATTATCAGAGTCCCAGTGTAGCTGCAAAGGAGGGATCAGGTCTCTCTTCTCTGAAAGCAGCCTAAATGAGTAAGAACTGACTTTAACTGGGAAGTAGCAGAGCAGATAATGCCAAGCCTGTCCAGACCCATGTCCTCGCCACATGCACTGACTGGAGTAGTGGGATATTACTTCTGTAGTTTTCAGTGGGAGGCAGGGAACTGACTGCGGATGCCACTGCGCATTTCCTGTTGCGTCCTGATTTACCTGCAGGGAAAGAACCATGAAAATGCAGACTGGGTTGTTGATTAGTCACATATGATCTCTTTAAAAGCTCATCCAACTTCCTGAGAACTTGTGGTTATTGAATCAGCAAACCGCTTTGGCCAGTATTACTAGAAATTGCCAGAAAATCACAGAATAACGTAGATCTCTGTGGCTCTAGAAACTTCTGGTATTTTGGTATATCAAAGTGAGTGATTTGGTGAGTATTGTTGCCATTTTCTTGACTTGCCAGTACTGACAAGAAGCAATGCTATTATTTCCTTTAAAAGTAAACTTTTTGCATCAAGGAGACATTTTCATATTCTGCATATATTAGCTAGGGAATGACCTTTAAAGTTGCATATAAACTTGTGTGTTCCCTGTCAAAGTTTTAATACTTGACAGCATCTCAGATTTTAAATTATGGGCAGGGCTGACAGCATATCATTGCTTTTCAAGTAAAACTGTTTTAATTATGTTGCAAGTTTGCCTAAACTCTAATCATTTTGGCTGAAATCATCTATGCCAGCTATCTGCTTCAGTTTTCAATCAAACCCCACAGGCAAATGAAAAATATTGTTTAGACTCCCTGAAAACAGGATTATTCAAAAAATAGGTATTTTTTCATTCACAGTGAAATATTTTGATCTTTTCTTTGAACAGGTCTAAATTTTGTGTCAGAGATGCATCTTTTTCTCTTGTTATCAATACGTGACAAATACTGCCAAATTACATAAATCCATTGAAAATTCTGGGGTATGAACAGCCAGACTTTTTACCACTTTTAGACAGGTATCCCCTTTTTAGATATAGTAAGCTGTGTAAGATTTTATTAGTAAACTAATCTTTCTACCTATCTTGGTTCTTTCTAGTAAATTTTTATAAACTCATACAATTGTGCAAAAACAGTATTAACAAGTCTTACAGCTTTACCAGCTTGATGAAGGACATCTGGAGAAATGGTCTTTTGTTCTTTGTGGTACTGTTCTTCCTTCAAAATGTGATTTAGGGAGGTAGTAGACGAGGAAAATCCCTAAGATAGTTTCAAATCACATTCTGAACTTATTATTGCCTGTAGGACATCTATGTGATCAGCTGTAAAACTTCCACCTTCCACTTCATTGACATGTGTTCAGTAATGGATGCAATAGAATGCAATAGATAAGTATTTTCACAGAGTTCCCAGGCTCTCACCTACTGTGAAGTTAGTCTTGTAACTACAAAACAAGTCAAGCAACATCTTTGAGCCATAGCTGTGTAATCTACCGAAGTATTTATTTAAGACAATGACCTTTTGAGGTCTATTTTTATTCAGCAAAATATGTGCATCTATGTTAAAATGTTTGGCTGAAAAAGGATTCACACAAACATGGCTAAAATTAGGTATATTTACTAATTAATTTTTGCTTGTGGTTTGAACTAATAACAATTGTGGTGGCCATGGTGCTATATTCTGGTTTCTAGTTCCTTGACCAAGTAACTTAATAATGTGCTTAAACAAATCAGTTATATAAAATTTGTTATAATTCATATTATTAATGCAGAGCAAGAGCTAAAAAAAAAGTCATATATTTCTTTTGTTCCATGGCTCCCTCTAATAGTTCTAACAAAGCTTGAAAATGCATTTAGCTCCTTAATTCTGTTAAGAAGCGTGAGGTTTGTAGTACAGACAGAAAGAACCTTTAATCAGCTCAAGAAACACTTCTGGACCTCTTTGTACAAAATTTTTGGAAAAGTTTTATTCACACATGAATAATTGAATCCAGTGGGCAAATAGCTATAATGGATTAGTTGAACCACTTCAGAAAAATACATTTATGTGCAACAACAAATAATCAGCCCTTGGAAAATTCTATTGCTGAAAATGACTGAAACAAGTAAAATTAATCTGATTGTCTTCACTGGAAGTGGAACCATGCTAATATTAAATACTCTTGTAGGCAAAAAAGAATAGCTTAAATCATGAGTACTAAGAAGTAGCAGGTAGTTGGGTGTATGTGTGGAGATTAATGTCCAAATTTAAATGTTCGAGGTCTCAAGCAGAAGCCTGCTGCTTATAATTGGCTTAGTAAACCACCCTGTAATTGGTGGATTCTGCCTGTTAACACCTGGACTAAAAAAAAGTGGCATGTCCGGAGTTCTCTACTTACTGAAGAGACATGAGATAGGACCACCAGCTAGGAGACTTCTCACACCTTATATTTCTGCACAGAAACTCTTTAGATTGTAAGAACTGCTTAGAAAAATGAGTCTTGGCATACCAGAATATAAGGAGTCCAGGAAAGAAGTGGTCTTGGAAATAAGAAAGGTACCCAAAAAGAAAAAGGTGAAGTCCCTAGCTGAAGGAAATATCCTGGAAGTGGGGTTGATCCTAGAGCTCAGGGAGCTGTGAGGTGATGGAAGCCAGAGGATGTACCAAGGACACTGGCTTGTGATGCCCGAGACAGATAATGGTGAGCAGCCATGCAGCAGAGATGGACCTGACTTTCTGCCCAAGCATCCCAGGCCAGCAGCCACCTCCCTGCAGGGTTGAAAGGTACGGATGGAATGGGTGAAATATAATCAAGTAGTTTCAAAAGATCTCATCTTGTTGGTTCTTAAAAAAAAACCCAACAATATCCAGATCCACTCTGGATAGTCATTCATTTTGCCTGTAATATCTTGAAAGCATTATCTCAAAAAGTCCTACTTAAATTCTTGCTCAGCTGATGTTATGGAAAAGTTCCTAAGCAGACCCATGATTTTTCTTTCTTAGTTAGCTGTGTAAAAACTGCTAGTATATTTTTTTTCTTTTTAAGATGCCTTTTAAGTCCATATATTTTCTGGATTGTTCATTCTTCTGGTTGTTTTAAAATTAGACCAGTTTAAACCGAATGGCTGTAAGATGTATTTTTTTAAGAACAAAAAACCAACCAGGTTGTAAAACATACCCTTTTTTAAGATCAAAAAACCCTAACTATGTCAAGTTCCTCTCATTTTCTCATTTATTTTATGTCTCTGTTGGATTCTTTGTGTGATTTGTTTCACCACTACAAAGTAAGACTTCATAAAGACATTTGATTTCTCTTTGTTTTAAAAGTTCAACAGGGGAAGGACTGGAAAAATAATACCTGTCTTCACTTATGTATTTATTTATGAAAACATACTAATTCTTGGTAAATTAGGCTTGGTCTTACAAGTAGAACTTTTTGACCTTGTTTCTTTCATTAATTGAGTTCAGGCATTGTTCTGAATAGCAGCAGTTTATCAAATCATCTCTGTTGCAAAGGATCAATGATTTGTTCTTGCTGACTCTCAGCAGTGCCTTGGAGCACTTTCTAAAGTGTACCATGTGACAACTGGGTATCTGACAGGACTACTAAACAACAGTATTTCCTGTTCAGGCAGTTTCCACTCCATCCTCCTCTTATAAGTTAGAAATTTCTGATGCTATCTATCTAACATATAGTAATTAGAAAATTATATAAACTGTCCCAACACTGTTTATCAGGTTAGAAACTGTGCCTTGTTTTATCTGAAGAGTTAGATTTTTACTTGATGCATTTAAGATGTTAAATACACAAGAGGGCCAAAATACTGTAGAAGGTGAGACATGTGACAGCGCTGAATGAGGAACTCTCCATGGACTACTTTTTCATCATTATTATGTAAAACGTGATTATCTCTTTACAGTTGACTCCTACAGTACATGAAAGTTGTAGCAATTATGAATTATCAATTACATTTGAAGAATAAGAAATAAGTTTCTCAAGTCATTTATTCTGTTAATAATTCAGTTGAATCAACAGTCAAATTAGCTCAGTGAGATGTTAAGACAGCTATGTGTATTGATTATTCAAAAAAGGTTTTTTAAGTAACTGTAGATAAAGTTATGCTTTTTATGATAAATATTAATAATCTGGTGCATACTTACAATTAAAGTATATTGGATTCTGAATTTCCTGAAACGAAGAACTCTGTAGTTGTTAGGAAAAAAAAAAAGGAAAAAGCCTCCTAAACCACCTAGTTGGCCACTATACTTTGTGTGAATGTCAACTTGAATTAAAATCTGATAAGCCAATATTTTATTTATTATGGATTAGGGTTTTTTTTGATTTAGCTATAGGAAGCCTTGCAGCAGGACAACTCTGGGAGCACTTGGAATGTTGCTGTGTCTTGCCTGTTACCACCAGGCAGACAGAAATGGATTGAGAGATAGCAAGGGTTTCAATTTTGTTGTTCAGGCTCTCCTCCTTGTAACACAGAAAAAAGGAGACAAAAGCAGCAGTTAGAATTCTTCTCTACCATCTTCTCCTCTTGTCTTCTGTGACAAAAAGAATGATAAAACCTTCTTCCTACTCTGAGATGACAAAAGTTGGGCGATGAATATGGTATCTTGGGTATTGAAAGCTGCATCTAAAAGGGCACTTTTGGGGCAATTTGGGATTGTCAGAATACTGGAGGAGCAACCCCTTGATTCCTTCTTGGGGGTAAAATCAACTGGAAGCAATCCATGTGGTTATTTACTCAGAAGTCTCATCCCAATTATATTGAGGAGACTCATGTGGAAGAGTGACAGCTCAAATGCCACGCTTAGTGGCAAAACTCATATAGACAATATTCCTCTTTCTTCTCTTGATCTCCATTTCTGGGTACATAGTTCCAACTCAAAACTTTCCCAAAATTCATGAAACTCTGGAATGCTGCCAGGAGCAAATTCAACCCGTGCTGATTCTTATGTATCTCTCTCAGGAAAAGGGGAATGATCATTTTCTCGAAGTATATCTGTGAACACTGTAATTTCTATTTGTTTGAGTGATGAAAATTGTCCTCTCATAAAACCAATATATAATAAATACTGGGCTTCTATACACATCGGATTATATCATCTCATTTGTTTCCAGTTTCCCCCAAATCTTGCTATAGCAGAGCCATCTCTCCAAATTGATCACTGAGACAGGATCTGCACATTTGCAATTTCTGTTAATGACAGTTGCATCCCATCTTTACAGAACTGCATAGAGCAAAAAGCACACTATAATCAGTCAGTCATTTTTTTGAACTTTTATCTAAATGAGTCTCTTGAAGTTATGTAATGGCGCATCTGGTCCTTTTGAGATAAAATACTTTGTCTGACAGTGGAATTACATCTTTTTGCTCAAGCAAAAGTTATATTCAGAGTTTCCATTTGATATAATGTTGTTCTAATATGAACTACAGTTATGTCTCTAATGTGCACTTCAGGCTGCTGACAATTCTTGTCATCTTCTTCTAATAATTTGCTTAAATTTCTTACTGTCCCAGTGGTATTCAGTAGCAATAAATTGAGCATAGTCTCAAGCGTCCTATAATATGAAACAAGGCTCTTTCAACTTTGTCATCCACCAAGGTTCAATCAAGATCAGATGCGTAAATGTTGAACTGAAAGTACATGCAACATAATACAAGTATATTCTATCTAAATTAGTATTTCAGTGTTAAATAGTATCTCTTATGTATGATAGAGAATATCTGCTTCTGAAAAGCTTTGATATATTGTTAGTCATGTGATCCAATCCTTAAAAAATTCATGCTGATAATCTGATTTATTTCAATGGGATTATTTCCTAAAGTAGCTAATATTATAAAGATGGTAGAAAAGCACAACCCAGATCTTCAAACATAGGTGAATGCGTTGGACTAGATGATCTTTTGCAGTCCCTTCCAACCCCTAACATTCTGTGTTTCCTAACATTCTGTGTTTCCTAACATTCTGTGTTTCCTAACATTCTGTGTTTCCTAACATTCTATGTTTCCTAACATTCTATGATTCCTAACATTCTGTGAGTTGAGATGTGAAAGAAACAGGTCTACATAGATATTACAGAACTGTATTGACAATTAAATACTGGGGGTTTTATTTCTTGCTATATAGAAAACTAGTTGCATTGTCGAAAGTGTAGTGTGGTGCTGTAACAACTTGTCCTTCAAAAGACAAGCTGAAAATATATTTATTATTTTCACTAAGAGCTTCTGGCTAAGGTATCCATCTTTGACCAAATCTAGAGCAGTTTGATGACTGTTGCCAGTCTCTAAAATAGCTGCCTTTCTTTTTTCTGTACTCTTTTTTCGTGGTTGTGGGAAGATATGTTGATCTTGGAAATATGCAGAACTCAAAGTATGCATTTATTAAGGTGTAAAGTCTGTATTTTTGGAAGTCTTGTGTTTTGTTTTATTCTTTAGCTGAGACAGGCCACTTTTTCACTGCTACATCCAGTAAATCAGGACAGTCAGTATTGCCCGTTAGGCTTACACCGCTTGCAATTTATTATCCAGTATTTACAAATCTCAGTGAGGCAAATGGGCTGTTTGTCTCTTGCTAGCATTGCTGTGCACTGCTAACAGATGGCTGGCTAAAGCTGGACAGGGACATGGGTAATGTGGCTGCTCTGTTTGTGTTCTGCGTTTACTTCTGTTGCTGTCTTGCAGTGTTCTTGGTTCCTTCTTACTCCTGTGGGCTTCTGGTTTTGTGGTCTAGTAATTGAAAACAGCATGGGGATACTTATTCACCTTGCACTTAGAGACAAAAAGATTTCTTGTGCCTCCCCAGCTTGGCTAGTGTCTCTAGATGCAGAGCATATTCCCAGATCCAAGGTGTTAGGGAGCTATTCCTTTTTGTCACACTGCTCACACTGTTGTGCTTTGTTCTCACATGCAACATCTGCATTATGTGTTTGTATTTAGTGTAAGAGAGGGCAAAATACAGATTGCTGTATATTTTTGTTTGATTTCTGTTGACTGTAGGAGTATGTTCATTACTCTGTTTCTGGCTTCTGAAATGACAGATCTATTTTCTTCTCATAGCTTTTTTTCAGTTGCTGTGAAAGTTCTGTAGAACAGGTTTACTAACATTGGAGTAATCAATAACAAATTGTAGTTCAATAAGTAATAAACCTGCAGAGCAGAAATATGGAATATCCAGTTTGGATGGATAAACTCACTTCTTTCTAAAGCAGCATGGGATATTCAGGTTGTTGGATCTCCACAGTCTAAATGAAAAGAGAAAGTTCTATTTCCAGTAAAATCAACTTCATAATCATTTGCTTGCTCTTTAATACTTGCCATGCCATCACTACATCTTAAAATAATTAAGAGTCATAGAAGATGGTGCAAAGAGACTCTGTCTCGATCTGGTTTATGAGTGATCCCTCAGACACTTGACAAATAATATCAGTTAATTAGGATTATCAGACTCAAGAGTTTTGGATGGGTTCTAGAAGTGTTTGGGGAACTGGAGGCGTGCAGGAATTTGATGGTGTCCTGGTTTCAGCTGGAGTAAAGTCTGCTTTCTTCGTATTAGTTGGTATAGTGCTGTGTTTTGGATTTGGTATGAGAATAGTGTTGATAACACACTGATCTTTTTACTTGTTGCTAAGCAGTGTCAAGGACTTTTCTCCTTCTCATACTGCCTTGCCAGTGGAAGCTGGGAGTGCAGAAGAAGCTGGGAGAAGACATAGCAAAGACTGGTAATTCAAATGAACTAAAGGGGTATTCCATGCCATATGATATCATCCCTAATATATAAACTGGGGGTAAGTTGGCCAGGGGATACCCCTGCTTGGGAATCAGTTGGCAAGTGATGAGCAATTGCATTGTGCATTGCTTGTTTTGTATATTCTAATTATTATTATTATCTTTTTATTATTATAGTTAATCATAATAATTACTTTCCTCCTTTTCTATCCTATCTAAACTGTCTTCATCACAACCCACAAGTTTTACTCTCTTTTTCAATTCCATTCATCATCCCACTGGGTGGGGGAAGTGAGCAGCTGCATGGCACTTAGCTGCCAGCTGGGGTCAAACCACGACAGGTGGCAGGTCACACACTGTACACCACTGCAGAGAGCCATCAGCCATACCAGTGTGTGCAAAGTGAGAGACCCCTGCTGCTATCTGAAAGCAAACAGGCAGGCAGTGTGGTGAACAGACAGCACTGGTGAGATGTGTTTGCCTAAGTCCATGGCCAAGAGATAAGACTCAGTAGCATAAGAGTTAAGCTATTAACATTGCAAAAACCGTTTGGGAGGATCTCTCAGAAACTGCATCATGAATAGTGCTACCAGATAGTTGTCTTGCCTTTAAAAAAATAAGTTGAAAGACATTGGGCACAGTAATGGGAATGATTCCTAGGTACACATCTATAAGGCCTGTCTGCAGCGATCAGGAAAGCAGAAGGGCTCAATTTGAAAGTATAGATTCTCCAATCAATTGGACTTACAAGTCCTGTAGTTTCATTTGTGTCGTGTTCATTAACCTGAAACAGTAAGATGTGCTGGGACAATATTAATGCAGGTGCTGCACTAGAATGCTTTTATGGTTTCTTCACTGAAGCTGGCTTGCAGACAGCTTGCACAAACTGAGGGCAGCAGAACTTGACCTCCTTTGCACCTCTCTGTCCTGCTCATGGCTGTTCTCGAGTCCAAGCCAGATTGCTTAGATGGGGTATTTGTGCTGCATTTCTATGCCAGAGCCTACTGCTGGAGGTCAGCAGCAAAGAGCTAGGCATACCTCTAGAGCCAGAGCCCTTAAGACCAGTGTGGCCTTTTACTATCAGAATCATTTAGGTTGAAAAAGCCTAAATGGCTCAACAGCTGGTGGTAGAGTCTTAAACAATCAGCAAACTTATATGGATGTGAGTCAGTAAATCCATTAATCTCCCAAAAATGTGATTTATATTGCTGAAAGGGAATTTGCTAAAACCTAGCTGAATTTCTGCGTGGGAGATAATGCACCACAGTCTTTTCTGTCATGTCCCACAATCATCCACTTGCTGGCAACTGATCTTGGTCAGTGTTATTAATGAATGCAGGCAGATTCCTCTCAGACGGATTTAGCTACTAGCATACCCAATCAGATTAGATCTTGTTCAACTAAACAATTAAAATAACAACATTAAAATAATCACGAAAGTTTATTCCCAGTATATGATTCCACCCACACACATATATTTCAATACTGCATAGATGATAGTTCTCTTCTAAATATCTTCATTCAGAAGTACCTCAACTCCAGAAGGTTCCCAAATGCAGCAGCCTAGTCACCTCCCACTTTAGCAGTTGAATCCTTTCATGGAAATCTGGATTTAATATTGCCCTGTGAAAAAGACACACAGTAAATCAGGCTGAAATACCATGCCATAAATCTCTCTGAGTCAGGGCAAGGAAGGACAATCATTTCAGTCATTCTACAAAAAGAATAATGATTCTGTAGTTCAGTATAAAATCTCATCTTTCTATATGCATAAGTCATCAAGCAGAACAAAACAGATTCTGACAAAGCATTCCTTCCATATGAATGTGCAGAATTAATGGCATTGCTAAACCTTTTCAGATTTTTATGTTGTCATCATAAGCATCAAGGCCTAGTTTGGAAGTCATCACGCAGTCACCTTTCTTAACTTTGCTAAGTAAATGGCAGTCACCAAAACAGTGAAAGATTGATGTTTGCCTGGAACTGCTCAGTGGCAAACTACTAACTCTTGCTTGAGGGAGGTGCATTGTGCAGGCAGCTCATGCAAACAGGAATGTGAGGTGTATCTTCAGAAAGTTGTACAAGTCATGAGAATCTAGGACAGTCGAGTTTTCCTAATATATATAAGGATGTATTAGGCATTTCTTTCAATTTTAATGGTATGGTAAATTTCTACAATTGGGTAGCAAACCATTTTGTAAGTAGACCTGCAGCATAGATACAGAACTGACATATGCCACATACATATACACCGTGGACACATGCTACAGTTTAGTGGTGTATGTTCTGCTTAAAGGTATTGAAAACATCTTTTATCATCTTTGTGACTTATGTTTTGGTACTTTCAAACTGTCTATGTTCTGTGACAAAGAACTCACTTTAAACAGAATCTGTGAGAAATAAATTTGATTTTCTAGTTTTAAGTCTGGAAGTTAGTGTAATGCTGAATTGGAACAAGATGTTTTCAGGTATCTTTTCAGGTATTTCTTTCCTTTTCCTATAAAATCAAAGTGATTATTACCCAATTATTGCAAATGGAAATGTCATCAAGCCTTCAAGTTATCTCACATTTGTTTTATGTGTTGTTTTTTTTTCCCTCTTAGTTTTGTTCAGTGTTAACTTATGTAAGAGCTATGCTGACCTTTATTAGCATGTTAAATCTCTGACGTCTTTGGCACACAATACTTCTGCTTCTTGCAGAAGGAGTGTTACACACTAGAAATAAACACTTCTTACATCCACAGAGGCAGCACCTGATGTGATTTGAGATAGGAGAAAATACACAGGTCATGACCTTATGCAATACAGATTAATATTCCTTTTTTTCATGATGATATAGCTATGGCATGCACTATTACTATCTGTTCATGTAGTACAAGTCAGCTGACACCTCAGCTGACTCCACTACTTTACCAAGTACAAAGAGGCTTTTCAGAGACCCAATCCAAGTGACCTTTACATATACATGTAACATTGTGCTTTAGCAGAAAGAGGGAATTAAGGAAGCATGAATCAGTGTATTCCCAATTTTAGCATTAGAGTCAGGAGGCACAAATATGATGTATTAATTTAGCTCCCAAGGTTTCTTCCTAGGAGCATACACCAGAACCGCTTCTTCACAGGAGACATTGCTTCCATGTTGAAGCAGAGAGAAATACCACCAGTATCTAAGGTGGCTACTTGGAAGAATAGGACAAAAAGCAAGTAATGATTTCTGAGGCAGATTATCATATAGACTAGCCATTGTCCTGGGACTGCCTGTGTACTGTTTCGCTAAATTACTTCACCTATCTAAACTACTTGATTTCCTAGCTTACCTTCAGGTCCTGTAAACTGAATTTAATCAAGGCTCAGTAAAAAATTAATTAGAGCCTTTGGCCCTCTGCTTACATCAAGAGAAAAGTTTTATGATTCTGATCAGGTAGTCTGGCAAGGCTCAACAGTTACAGCAATAATTCATATGCAATGTCATTGTTCCAGTTGGTGTCTGCAGCACACCTGCCACCAATCCCTGTTCAGTTTGCAATAGGAAAACCCAGTGTGTGTGTCAGTAAAGTTATAAATAGTGCATCCAATTAGTCAACTATGTGCTGTTGCATTTCCCTGAAGCCCATGAATCTGAAAGCCTCAAAGAAACGCTGAGCTTTGAGAAATGTTTAGACATAAATATTGCCCTTATTCTGAGGTCAGTCCTTTGCACTCTCCTCTCTGTGTTGTACAGCAGAAGACGCACAGAGGCTGCCCCTTGCAGCATTACATAGGATGAGAAAAAATATTAAGAGCTTGTGCTGTGATTTCCAGCTGCGTGAGGAGGATATAAGATAAGGGCTGACAGGACAGACTTCAATGCAGCAAAGATGGAAGGAGGCAGTGGGACATATGTGTGTGCGCATGGTAAAGGAGATTCCAGACCTTTCCAGAAGCTAGCAGGATCTTCCACTTCACCTTTTAATTTTTTTAGGGTTCCACTGAGGCAGTGAGTTGTTTAATGTCATATGAATGACACCAGTACTGAAATGTGATGCAGCTTGCCAGCAGTGAGATGGAGGCCAGCACATCGTGGTCCTTTTCTTCACAGCCTGCACTTTTCTTTGATATAGGGAACAAAAACTGTGTTTCAAAAAAGGAACAGAATCAAATTAGAATTCACATTAATTAGATTTCCTGCAGTAAAACAAGAAATAAATCAAACATGATCCTGGAAAAGTGGTTTCTTGTACTTGCAAGCTTGCTTTTCCCCTAAAGAGACACTTGTGCTTGCTTTCAGAGGGTAATGAAACTGTAAACTAAAAAGTCATTTAAAAATGATAAATTAGGCTGTGATTATGCCAAGTGATATTAATTATGCTGATAGACTATATAGCACGGAATTTTTAACTGATTCAGTTCTGCCTTCTGGCTTGCTCTCAAAAGCACAATGTGTCAGGCTTGGTTTGTTAGTAAGCTTCATCAACAGCAATAAGAAAGCCCAAACTTGAACTCACTTCTGTGTTCAGTTCTACATAAGCATCATCACAGAGTAGTCCAAGGTTTGAACAAATTGTATTTATATTGTTTGTACAAACAAGTTTATTTTTGCTGAATTTCCATATCAATAGAGCAGAAGGTTGAAAAAGAAAAATTGTGAAAGGTTTGGTTTTTTTTTTCTAATGTGACAAGGACACAGTGGGGTTCTGGTTTTCTGCTTTGAAGATGCATTGCTACCTGTTCCTCACAAAGCCTTTTTATAAACAACACCACTTTAAAACAAGCCCCCATCTGCCTGAGTGTCTAGCTTGCTTTGCATCTTGGTGACAGCACCTTTCAGCAGAGATGAAATGCTGAACCTAATGTGTTTTTCAGCATGGTTTCCTAAAGATCAGAGTGCTATGCAAAATAATGGTGGAACTATCTAGTGAATGCAAGGTGAAGTGGAAATAAGTGGAGCGTTACTGTGTAGTTTGGTGTTCTTGACCTGTGGATCAGCAGAGAAAGGAATGAGACACAAAAATTATCAATTCCTAAAATGTCTCCCTCCTTTGCCTTACTGTCGCAGTATTTTGCCATTAGGTAATAGAAGTAAAAATAATGTATGAAGTCGTAACTTCCCTGCGACTTTTATTCTGCAAGAACCACAGCCTCAAATCTATCAGCTGTACTCCCTAAAGGTGAGAACTGAAGACCAGTGGACTACTAGTGGCTGCCAATTCACATGTACTTTTTCAGTTCCAATAGGGTACAGTCAGTCTACTTATGTCCCTTCCTTTCCTTTAGTAAGAGCATGTCACAGCTTTATACTGACATTTGGTGCCAACACTGGGTGCACTCGCTACTGAATGCTTCACCTCTTCTTGGTCACATGCTCAGATTTATTTCAAGCACAGTGGCTTGAATGACAGTTTTCTGTTTTCAGTGACAGGATCAAGTTCCAAGCTCAGGTTGAGACTGAATTCTTATGTCAAGTGGGTCTAGTTTAGTAGAAATTGTGCCTGCTGCTTATTTTCAAATTATTTAAAACAAAGATGATATAAAATTAACCTTTGGCCTTAGATGACAGCAGTGTAAAACCCACACAACTGTGGGTCATAGGCCAAGAAGAAGAGATATCCATGTGCAATACTCACAAAGTGATTCACTGGAGAATGGTTAAGAGTTGAATCTAGGAATTTCAAAACACCATTTATTCAAAAAAAGTGTCTGTAGAAAATAAGAACAATAGTTGCAATGAACCATTAATCTCAAGGTTTAATCTGTTTTAATTCTTTAAGTAATCTTCAATAGCATTTTGTGGGTTTCAGAAAAACAGGTGATTCAAGAACATTTATTATGCCCTAGGTGATTTTTCATTTATTCCCTCTCAGGTAGTTAAAGCTAGACAGAGTTTTACTAATCTACTGAAAATACAGTGCTTTACCATTTTTGTAAATCTTCTCTATTTACTATTTCCCAACAGTAGTGTAGCTCCCATGTTCTTATCAACCCTGACAATTCTATGATTCTAACATGGAAGGAAAAAGTGAAAATTGGAGCAGAAGCAGGACTGTACTGGATTTGGATTTCACTGAATTACTTTTGATTTTAACATAGCAAAACTGTGAAGCCCCTGTGAAGGAAGGATTTTGGCTCAGAATGCACTAGGATAGGTTGCAATTTCTAGCTGTTAGCTGAGGTACGTGCTTTTGCTGTTTTGGTGGACTCTAATACCTGCACAGGTTTTGTGAGAGAAGAGCCAGGAACTGTGGCAGCCTTCTCAGTCTCTTCAGCATCAGGTTTCATTTTTGGTTTACATCAAAAAGACCACGATCTGAATGGGGTCTGTTACACTTAATGAATTTGTAATTAACACTACTCCTATAATCCTGTTACAGCAAAATCTGCTACAACAGTCACACTGAACAATACTGCACACATGCCTTTCTGAAATCTCTTTGTCTCTCTCACTGTTAGTGATGGTTGCTCCCATCAGAACACCCTTCCCCTCCTGCACTGTTGCCACAGGCCACTGCTTGGCTGTTGCCAGCATATGTTTGGAGTGCAAGCTATCCAAATCATCAGAGCACATTTTAAGGAAAGATGACTTTACTGTGGTAAATATCTGTGGTCTGCTTTAATATTCTGTGGTCTGCTTTATATACAGTGTATATTATTTTTCTTTAGAAGCTATTGAAAAGCTTAGGTTCTTTTGGGCCTTAGGAATTGATTTATTAGTATAGCACACTTTTTGTTACTCCGTTATTCTGCCCTGTTGTGATTCTGGTTTTGATCAGTCATTCGTCTGGAAATTGATCATTAAAAAAGTCACAGACTTAGAAGCATAATTAAATGAAATTATCAAACATAGTCAAATGGAAGATTCACACACTGTCCTGTTTATTAGAAGTCTAATTAGCAGATTCAGTGTGCAACAGACTACCTGTTGTTAATCCAGAGTTTCTGTAGCACAGCCAGTGGGTGCCCAGCACCTGCCAGTGGCCAGAGCTCTTGAGCAAATGGCAGTTAATGCCCAAGGAGAACTGCCTATCATTTTCAGGATCAGGTTGACATGTGAGCACTAACTAAAAATTTTTTCTTTAAAATAAATTAGCAAGGAGTTTTCTAAAGCCTCCTGCTACATTTGCCACAATTCAGATACTGCAAGCTGTGAACCAGATTGTACCACTCTTATGTAGGTCAAATAGTACCTTGACTACACAGTGGGGTTGTCTCCTAAAGTGTAGCTCAAGGTAAATATAAAACACACCGTCTAGTTTACACAGTGCAGGATAAGGACACATCATGCACCCTGTCTAACCCATGATCCAAATGTATTGAAAAGCTTCATTAACCCTCTTTCCCAGTTTAGAAAGCTTACAGTGTTATGGGTCCACAGCCTGTATTGCTTATGTTCTTTCCTCGTGTATTTTTTCATTTCATAGAGAATGCCAACAAATGTACAAGGGTAAAGAATATACAAAAATTACTATGTGAAATCCTTCTCTTTGTCCAGTCTAGAAAGGAATTCCTTCTCATCTTAAAAAAACACTTTCTTGCTAGGCCATATTTATTACTTTTTGTAGCTTAACTCATTTCTGTAGTTAGAGCATCGCTGTACAGTGGGGTTAAGCCACCATTTCTTGAGTCTCGTGTAGCTATTCACTTCTCTGGTGCCGTAAGAATGCTCTTATTGATAAGAAAGACAAATGATGGTTTGGTAGCCTTGAATAGTTGCTCTGCACAAATGTACATGGCATGGAGAAGAAGAAAGAAAACCAGCTCTTATGTTTTTCATTCTCTGAAAAGAGCACTCATGGTCGCTCAATAAAGAGAGAAAGAAACCTGTTCTTTATCTAGAAAACCATTCCTGTCCCCAGCTCTCAGCACATGCCCTGATAATGTCACTCACAAGCAACTATACAAATTTAGCATAAAATATTTAGTTCCACTTTGAGGTTATCAAATTTGTGACTTTATTTTCATTTCAGGTTTTTCTTCCTTGGTTTTATTAAGGTTTTGATTTCTTGAGATCTTCTTCACTTTAATTTTCAGTGATATTTTCATTACTGTGTGAGTTGCTTTTAAAACTCAGGATGAAGAAATACTTCCCTTGCCTTAAGAGCTCTTGCCCTGAAGGATTTTACTCTAATGGGTATCTCAGATGACGCTTAGCTGCAGGTTTCAGCCACTACAAGCCAGGGAGCAACACTCAGATTTTCATTCTTTCACTATATTTCTTTTTTTTTACTGCTTCTCCTCTGAGGGTGGTTTTATTTATTTATTTATTTTAAAGTCTGTAATAACATCAGCTTTCAAACTGAAGAGAAAGTCTTTTTCCCTTATCCAGATGACCTACCACTTCATACTCAATCTGTCACAAGAGCATCCCTACTGCCCCCTCCCTTCAATGCCTCCAGGATGATAGGCTTTGTGATTAAGTGGAAAAAGAGCAGTCTCTCCTCACCTAAGAGTGTGGGAATAAAAAATAAGCTCAGTGTGGAAGATGTTTCTGAAACAGGGTATTTTTTTTCTCAAACCTATTGCAGCTGTTCTACAAGAAAAAAGACAGCTGGGATTTTACTGCATATGAGTGTGCACTGTTCATATTGTTTTCATTTCAAGATGAGGTACCATGTGTAAACCAAAATGGTCATTTTGGTGGACAGGCTGACATTTAACCTGGTTTCCTAGGAAAATGAAGTCTGCACAGTAAGCATCAGAGTCACTGTCTGCCCTCTTCCGGTAGCTTTGAAACTGCTTCTAGGTCTGGTCAATTTGAGTTAAGTTCATAAAAGCTTAATGAAAATAGGCAGCTGGGTAAAGATGACAACCATGTTTTCCCAGAGATGGAAAGGAGGAGCCTAGCTTGTATCATGTACCAGGGAATCCACATAGGGGGAAGCTTTTATCATGGCTTCAGAAGCAGGAAAATCTTTGATGAGTGCTTGCTGCCAGAGAAGCCAACTCCAAGATGCAATGCCGTGGGAAAACAGGGTTCATTACTACGCTGTAAATGCATCTCTTGAAATGCTTTCATTCCAGTCTGCAATTTGAGTGAACGAGTGGCGGGGCCTCAGCCAGGGCATCATCTCGGCTTCTGCAGACACCTGCTCCCACGGGAGGGTCAAGTTCCTGTGCAAAATGGGCTGGTCTCTGTGTGCTTCTGTTTAAGGGGAGTGGCTGGCTGCTAGGCACGGCTAATGCTTCATTTTACAGTCAGGCTAGGTGGTGATCTGTAAAAATTGCACTTAGAAAAACCCATTAGTGCCCCCGGCTTCCTCCCTACCTCTGAACATGAGGAAGCACTTAAGCAGGAGGGCAATCCTTTAATTCACAGGGAGAGGACACTCTGCAAGCATTTCTGCTCCAAGGAGGGCTGTTCACACAGATGCAATCCTGGCAGCTTCTGGTGTGCAGTGAGGACACTATTTAATCTTTACTTTTAATGGAAGGGATAAAGAGGAATAGTAATAATGGGACTGATAAATGAAAGGAAAACTGTAACCACATAATTATGTCAGAATCAACTAACAGCCATGAAAAGCCGATTAAACTGCATTATGCAGATACATGTAACAGAATACTATTAGTAAAGTCCTTTGCAATGGCATGCCTGGCAATTAAAAGAGCAGTATTGGCAGCACACAGTGAAAACAGTGATAATGTATAGTTAAAAATGTTTGAAGACAAACAGTGCATAGAGTACAGGGACATCCTGGAAGTGATCATCCTCAAATGTACCAGCAAGCAGGGGAAAAACCAAAGATATTATTCCAAATAGACTGTTGGACTAGAATATTTGCCATAACTTGGAATAATTTATATTTATCATCAAAATGAATTTACTGGTTTATCCATAAAAGAAAGGCTGCAGTGCAGAAAGTATTTTATTTTCCAACTATCCACAAATCTCAGGTTGTGCAGGCTAATGGAGGAATTCAATATCTTTTTTCTGAATTAAAGAAGCTTGCAGACATATTCTGATTTAATCAGTAAGCATATTGGGAAATGTTGTGGTTGCAACTATGCAGTAAATATTTGGGAATGAGATCACTCAGTGTTGTATATTCTTAGGTATGTGGTATTTCTAGGTCAGGGACCTGAAGGTGTCACCCAAAGAGTTTGTTTCTCATTGGAGTATTGGGATTTGTTGTTTCCTCTCATCCACCATAGGAGAATGGATTCAGTTCTAACCTTCACTTCCCTTCCTCTGCCCACTCCCGCAGAGCAGTTCTCAGCTGCGGTCAGGGAGAATTGCACAGGAACAAGCTCTGAGATAACATTAGAGTGGGGTTCAGAGTTCCCCAGGTTTTACAAAAAGATGTGTTCCTACAGAAACTTATCTGTATGACTGTGGAGATCTCATCTAAGGGAATTAAACCAGTGGGGACTTTTTGCTGTCAAAGGATGAGCATGCTGGAGAGTTCATACTCTTATTTTCTTCATCATGCCAGGCAGACTTCTGAGACATGCTACCAAGAGAGATTGCTTGCAGAAAAGCAGCATGAATTCTTTAAATATTTATCCTACATATTGTTTTCCAACAGATACATGCAGGTTTTCTTCTCACTTTATTTTTGGAGAGGGCTGAACAAGTGTGAAATGCAGATAATGAGAGGTCAATAGCACCTGTGCCCACAGTAGTGCTTTCCTGAGCTGTTATGAAGCAAAGGAAGGGAGAGAGTGTGTGTGCAGTCACACTTTGATAACAGAAGCTAGGCAATATGTTTATAAATGAAATTCTCTCAACAACTTAAGTACTAAGAATGTGTAATTAATGAAATGTCTGCCAAACCAAGATTTATAATGACCAAGAGACAGGGGGAATGGGGGGATATCTAAATGGGGAAGCTCAAGACTGTGTCCATAGAATGTTAAAGCATTTAATTTTACGATGTCTGTATTTACCTGGTCTGTTTTTCCTCATACTTTATTATATGTGAGAATGTGTTGATGTTTACAGAGTACTTTTCATGAGACAAGAGTATTGCTATCTCCATTTTTCACATGTGAAGAAAATGACACCTAGAAATTTGGAGTACCCTAGATGAGGTACCATAGCAATAGGGGAGTTAAGAACTCAACCTTTTTATAGGGTATACTAATTGGATATATTATATATTAGATCATGCTGGATTTAATAATGAAGTAAACTTAGCTACCAAAGGTATTAAATACCTGCTTTTTCATCTTTTTATTTGAATCTGGAGCATCATATTCTTTCTCCAGCAGAGAAATAACATGTCCATTTATTTTACCTTTTCCAGAACTCATAGAAAATGAGTTGTTTCTGAAGTAAGAAGCTGCCACTGGTAGCAGTGTGTACTTCTACATCATCCAAGAGATAAGGTGCTTTTTCTGTAAACAAATAATATAAAAATAATAAATACATAAAAAGCAGTCTAGCTGGGAGTAGTAAACTGGGACAACACTTAGAACAAAAATAGTGCCTGTGATAAATTGGTGTTGCTCAAAAGTTGCATCCGTTCTAATGTATTCTAATTCTGTCTGGACATGCAACTCTGATATAGACTGAACATGCAAACCCTTTTACAGCTTGTACCCACTCCTTACCTTGAAGATTTAGGTTATGTATTTGCCTTTAAAAGAGTATTGTCAGGAACATTGTTGTAGTCAACAGTACTAGTGCTGACATGCTTGTGGCAGATACCCCTCAGACATTCTTGCTGTGTACTTCTGCAGATCCATCAGCCAAAATATCACTAATGATATGAACTTTTAATTTCACAGATGAAGGAGCTTGGCGTCATCGTATACAACTGTAGCTGCCTGGTCCTGGATTTACAAAGGATATTTGCCCTGTATAGTTCATTAAGATACAAGAATAAAATACCTCCGAGTTGGTCTAAGAGACTATATGGAGTGTATGATACTCAGAATAAACTGACACTGCAGCTGAATGAGACGAAATCAGAAGCTTTTGTGTCGGTAAGTTCTGAAATGAATTGCAGAGAGGGAGGGAAGGGAAGAAACTTATTTAACGCACCAGATTCAATCTGTGCTCCGAGGAGACCTTACTGTGCCTTCCAGTATCTTAAGGGGGCCTACAAGAAAGCTGGGGAGGGACTTTTTAGGCTGTCAGGCAGTGATAGGACTAGAGGGAATGGATTAAAACTAGGGATAGCTCGATTCATATTGGACATTAGGAAGAATTTCTTCCCCATGAGGGTGGTGAGACACTGGAACAGATTGTCCAGAGAGGTGGTGGAAGACCCATCCTTGGAGGTTTTTAAAACCAGGCTGGATGGGGCTCTGAGCAACCTGACCTAGTGGGAGGTGTCCCTGCCATTGGCAGGGGGGTTGGACCTAGATGATCTTTAAGGTCCCTTCCAACCCTGACAATTCTGTGATGCTATAATTCTATGATTCTTTGAAGACCTGGTAATTTAACATCTTCTTACTCTCCTAATGTCCTTACAGAGTAGTGAGGCTGGGTTAGGTAGGTATTAGTAGCATCTATGAAAGAATCTTCTGTCTGATATAGACATATTCACAGTTCCCTGAAATAAGTTCATCATAATGCTGTGAAATTACCATGGAAAGTAATTTCCATGTATGGGAATATATATTGTATAAATTAACACCATACTTAAGTATTTCTCTAAATTGGCCCTAACTGACAAACGTGCACATTACTGCTATGTCCTTAACCAAAAGCAGCTACTACAATTGAGAGTTGTGAGAGTGACTGGAAACCAAACTATAGAGATAAGACTACTTCAGCTGTCACCTACACAAGACAGAACTTGTTTGATGGTCTCAAAGTGCTGGTAAACCAAATAATTCTGCTGTCTGGGAAACATTCCAATAGGTATACTATTGTAGGGAAGTCTATAACTGATTTTTTTTTTTTAAAGGTCATTCACCTTTTCCTGTGGTGCAGAACAGACAAATCACAATTATTTTGGTTTTCATCTTATTTCTGTGACATTGTTTAGAAATGCAACTTGCCAGGACCGAAGATGCTGAAGTACTTCATTTGAGCAATAGTCTTTTTCCCTTTCTCTGTAATGTTCCCCCACTTCCCCTTTTGTGTTCAAAAAATGATAGTGAGGCCCTTCAGATTAGGTTATTTATTTACACTACTAGATAGAAGGTGAATGAAGTAAACTTGGAAGCAAATGAACTGTTAATTAGACATCTAAAATGATATAGAATCAGATTGATATCAGAGCTTACATTTTCATCAATGTAATTTATAAAGAGTGATCCTCTTCACCCTGTTCCATTGAAAGCATTCATACTTCTGTAGAACACAACCTACTTTAGCTTATTTTAAAACTTCTGAAATTCAAGCAGCAATCCTCATGGAAGCACTATTTTTGTGTGTATCTTTAATGGGAAGAAATGGAGCAGTCCTCCCTCCATCTCAGCAGCAAAACTGGAAAAAAGTACACAGAGCAATAGAGATGATGAAAGCTGGGAAGTGTCTTTCATTTTGGAGGTAATTAAATGAGTAAAATCAAGCCCTTCAAAGTCAGGAATATAATGAAGTTGCTAAGGGTTATTTACTATTCTGTATAAAACAAGGAGCTTTATAGCTGGTTATATCTACAACAGCACAAGGCATGTAGCACACTGTTAAGTTGAACAGCCAGTAGCACAGGATGCAGATGAGTGGTTATAGAGGGCAGGGTTTATCTAAGCAACATACAGGTGTCCAAGATCTTTCACACTCCTAAAGAAAGTGGAGAGATAGAGCTATCTTGAAGTGAAAATCTGGAAGTTCCTAAACCAGTCGAAATTGATAGTCATTTGAAGAGACACACACTTCCATTGATTCTGGAGAGTCTTAAGGACTAGTCTAAATTACAGACTGACTTTTGGACAATTAGCTAAGGAGCTGTGAAATGAACACCTACTCTTTTCAAAGTCATCTGTAAAAACATTGAAAAATCCTGCTGAAAGCCAGTCGGGGTGGGGCACAGAGTAAGGAAAGATGGGTAATGCCAACTTTAAGGAATTTGGGATTCTAGTCAAAGACAGGTGGAGAGAGACTTTACAAAAACTTCTGCAGCTTGCAGAATGTTCACTTCCTCCCTGTGATTTGTATTTTCCTTTTGTGTGGGCAACAAAAGCCTCTTCTCTCAAAATTCCACTTCAGAAAATAAAAGGAAAGAGTCACTGGTACTCAGAAGCTCAGATTAATGAAGTCCAGCTCCAGGAGTTATCTGCATTTGTAGCCACAGCCAATTGCTTCCTTCCTGGAAAAAAAAAAAAAAAAAGAAAAAAAGAATCTTCAACAGAAGATTTCTCACTGACTAGCTAACTCTCAATGTTTACCAGCAACATCCTCTGAAAGGCAGCCCTGGAGAGTTGCCCTGTACGGGTTTGATGGACCAAGTGTTAGTTGCTGTCTGTTCCTGAGCTAATGGTAAGAAGAAAGTCTCCACAAGCCAGGCAGTTCACTTATTGCTGTTGCTGCCCTGCCTGCAGGCAGGGGTGGTGATGCTGCCCCTTCCCAGCCCTGCACTGCTCCCTCCCTAGCCCTGCACTGCTTCCCTTTCAGTCTGGGATGGCACACACCCCTGAGCAGGGGCATGGCAAGGCACTGTTCCCAGTGAGAATAAAGTCCTGTTTCTAGGAGGTGAAGAGAAGTTTCAGATGGATATTTGATCAGAACATCAAGTGCTATACAAATAATACAGAGAAAAACACTAAAATATTCTATGATGGGGGAGGGGGAGCGGGGGGGGTTGGAGGGATCAGCCATTACAAGAGTGGAATGCTCAAACACAAGTGTAACAGTGGGAGATTTAACAAGTTTTTCTTCTAATTATCTTCTAAATATCCTTCCATTCTAGTCTTTATACTGAATGTATCTGAAAAAGACAATGCATAAGAACTCCTTTCTTTAACTGTTCTGTAACTCAAGACTTCTATTTCAAGAAAATAGTAAGAGTGTAATAAAGAAATCTTGGTGCAGTAGCCTTCTAAAAGTTTCAGATAATAGATAAAAATTATATTTAACAAAATCACACTTTTTCTTGAGTTGAAACTCATTCAGTGTTTGTGCTGTAGAAAACAACAAGTGTAACAGACAGTCACTGAATTTTTGTTATAATCAGGAACCATGGCTTCACGTTGCTTAGCAACAAAATCACCTTCCAGACTGGCTTATAAAATGTAAGAGGTTTTGGTTACTTTTCTTAGTGTTCAGGAATGGATCTGGAATATTGGTCTTGAAATCTTGCTACAGTTAATGTTCAAATATTTTCTGAACGTAGTAAATCCTTAAGAACACCAGACAATGACTAAGAAACCCCTGTGGTTATTTAGGCATCGTATTGAAAGAAAAAAAGACTAATCAAAACCCCAGGATCTGTGCCTAAATAAAACTTACTAATCAAACGCAGTGGCAACCCAGGCGGTAATGAAGGAGAGAAGGTGATATGGCAGCAGGAAGGCAGTGGTCTGGCAAGGCCAGCTGTCAAGAAAGTGACAAGTGGCACGTGCTCTAGGTGGACAAAGTACCTTTAACAACCTCTACTCCCAGGAACTGTGTCGTTGCCCGCAAGCAACATGGCAGGTGGCTCCACTCTCTCTCCCTGCTTGAGCAGAAGAGCAGAAAGGGCTGGGCCTCTCTGCCACAGATGGGCAATTCCTGCACATCCCTAGATACCAGGAAGACCTGAGAATCTGAGTTTACCTGTTACCAGCTCAGTACAGGGTAAAGAGTTAATGTATACCCAAAGCTAGGTTTTAAAGTTGTTTCTTGCAACAGTGCAGCATCTCCTTGTAATGGTGGCTGAGCAAATAGGGACTTTGCAAAGAACTTTAAATGGAACTGACATCATAAACTTAATTCCTGGCTGCAAGTGGTGGATCATGTTCATGTGGCAATATCTAACAGTAACAAGACCTGGGACTCTTTGGAACAAAATTGCCTGAAATGTAACTTCTTTGATGACAGCAGATGCTTTGAAACTTGTGCCTTCTGCATTTTACCCACAGTTACATTTAAATGGTGATGCTTTCAAGGGGAAATGAAACAAATACTTCCCTCTTGTACCTTTGAGTATTCTAGCCAGACAGTTGAAGGTATCAGTTAATATTTTCGACTACAATGAAGGATACTATTTGCCACCTCAAGAATGAGGGGAAGAGAAAACAAATCACTTATTCTAAATTCCCTGTTTGAACTTTTCCTTTCACAGAATTCTCCTAAACTCTTCTGCCCAAAGGACAGAGTCCTGGATATTGAAGCTATATACAGTGTTATCGATGATGCGAAACAGTTTGTATACATAGCTGTCATGGACTACTTGCCGATCGTCATTGACACCAATGCTAAACGGTGAGTGTCCATGTCCAGGACTAGCAGGTTATCATAGTGGCACTAAGGTCTGCTGGAGAAAGTGAACCCACAGGAGATTAGTTACTGCTGTGGACCAATTTCTTGGGGCCCAATTCTGCTCTTATTGAAATCAGTGAGAGTTCTGCCATTGACTTAAATGGGAGCAGAATTGGGACCTAAGAAGACATTTCCAGTTCTGGGTCCTAAGCTTTGGATCTGCCAATCGAAGGAGATCAGAAATTGTCTAGTCTGACCATCTGCAAGTGACTGAGACCCAGGAATACAAGAACCTGCTTATACACGAATCCTGTTCCTCAGACTATTATATTCTCTATCTTGATACCACAGCTATTGGCATTTTACGAGTGTCATACAGATATTCAACACAAGAGAGAGAGAGTGCGTGTGTTAAGAGAGAAATAACATGTGAGTTCATGGATATGGTGTGAGACTTGTCAGTATTTTATTGAAATATATTATATATACATGAAAATTCCAAATTCAACATTGATTCCCTTTGATTATATCACATTTTGGTTAACTAAGAGTTGCTAAAACCAAACAAACCAAGTTATTTTAAACACCCTGATTGTATGGACCATTAAAAAGCACTCATGACCCAAAACTGGAGCCACAGTGTAATAAAACCACCCAACTCAGAAGGCAAGTATCCATTGGTCCCTCTGACTCTCAATAGCATTCACAATGAACTGAGCATCTAGCAAATCTCACCATGCCACCCATGCACTTTATTTGAACCAAACTAAACATGTGGTTATGTCCTTTTTTCCAGTTTTGCATAATTAAAGATGCTTTGTTGTTTTGTTTTTTTTTTTAAATGACTGACTTGAAAACAATTTGACTGATACCAAGCATAAGCTGTTTTGAATCTGCAGGAGGGTTTTCCCAATCAGCTCATTATGTACAGCATCTATCACAGTGAAAGAACCATGGGTAGTGCTGTAGGAACCTCAGTTTCACAGTATGCATCTCTTGCCTTTCTCCTTTCTGTTGGAAAGGATCTTCATACACAGAACAATTACAGTGTTGTAGTTGATGCTATCGCCTATATGCTCCTTACTAATGTTCTCATGTCTGAATTCAGAAATCTACTGGATTAGGGAATTCCAGGGAAGCCTGCATGAATTCTTCAACATATTTTCTACAGTGTGACTGTGTTTGAGACACTGCCACAGGTTCCCTACCTTGTCAACTCCCAGTTCTTGCTTGTAAATTATTTTCTGGCATTGTAGAGCTCAGATTTCTTTAAGCCAAATGCCTTGATGCTGCTGGAATAAAGAAAACAGGCATTTTCTTTGTCTACTTTCCCCCTGTCCTGACCTGCTCCCACCCAAGCTAGCTAGCAAGCGTGCAAATAGCACCATGGAAGCCACTATCCTATGTCAGCCATGATCCATGCCTGATTTGTGCAATCCTCATTCAGGGAAACAGGGAGCATCTTTCTTAAATGACCCATCTTCATCTGCTGTTTATGGGTGCGGGCACTCTGCATGGCAGCATCTTTCCTTTACCCAAGCAAAAAAATTACAGAAGGCATGTCAGTCCCCATCAGGTATGGTCCCAGTACAGAGGAAACTGTCAGGAAGGGATCCAGTGTTCCTGTTCTCTTGTGTAACCAGCAGAAAATCCTTCTTGTCCCTCTGTCACGGCTGGGTAAGCAGCACCCTCTAGCTGTAGCTGATTCTGCTAGTTCTCTGGCACTGCAAGAGCACCACTGTTCCCACCACAGGCAGCAAGTGACACGGGAGTAAAGCTCCCAGCTGTGGGTGGACAAGGTACCTGTATTTTGTGCAAATGTTTTGGAACCATGCAGCCACACAGGTGTAAGATATGCTCAACCGTCCACGACCTCACTGTCCCCATAGTGATACTTACGGTGCAGGGCTGAGTGGCACACAAAAAAGGATGCTGGCAGATCTGTTTAATGAGGATCCCTTTAAATGAGAGCAGCATTCCTTCAACAGATAGAAAATTAAGTTCACATTTGTTTCATTTTCTCTGTGATATTGAGACTTGGCTGCATACAAATCCCAAATTTTTTTAAGCTCTCTGAAAATATCATATTCTTTCTTCACAGGTACTGGCCATATTTAGATGGGAAGATAAGAGAAGCATTAGTTTTAAGAAGTATTAAAGTACGACTTCTCATAAGTTTCTCAAGAGACACAGATCCCCTTACTTTTAACTTTGTTTCATCTCTGAAAGCTATTTGCACTGAAGTTCCAAGCTGTAGTTTGAAAGTTGTAAGTATAATCTATATTGTTTTGACGTCTAAGATATTTCCCACCACCCAGAAAAAAAAAATCAAGCAAACTTCACAACTGAGAAGTGTTTTCTATTTGTATCAAAGCCTTTTAATTTCATTAAATAACATAGCTAATATAATATAATGAACCAAATTTATTCTTAGTAGTTACAGAAATAGAAATTAAGACAGAAAAATAGAACAGTGCCAAAAGACAGTCCCCAGGGTGGACAGCCCAGATGAAACATTACATCTGGTCTGCCGCAGCAAAGCTAACAGAGTGTCTTCTTTATGCTGGCTGGTACGAGTAGATGTGATGGCACAATACTGTGGTTTAGGCTGGATTCGTATAACCTTGCTGTTCAGTTGTGTAAGCATCACTTTTCTTTTAGTCAAATACAAAGTACAAGGAAAAAATAATTAAGATTTTACATTAAAATCAGGCTACAAATTCAGAATTGGGAAGACCAGAACAACCATTATGTGACCACATTATACATGTGATAGAGGAAAGTGAGAAATACAATGCATGTTACATTTGTATTAGACAACAGAGTGCATGGGAAGTGCTACTTCCAGTTTGATATGATTAATTTTTAAGAAATTGAGGCATGCTGGAATCAGCCATCTTAGATCAATTCATCTTGGATTATTTTTTTTCTGTTTTTTGTTTGGGTTTGGTTTTTTTTGTTGTTGTTGTTTTGGCTTTTTTTTTTTTTTTTGCACATAACTGTTTTAAATAATCTTCTGAGCTGTTCTGACTTCTTAAACTGATAAACCACTAAATCATTTTGGCTTCTTAAAGTTGTCAACAATTGTGAAAAACAAGTACTGTCTGCATTCTACACACTAAGTGACATTTAGGCATACCTAGAAATAGGGATTTTTTTTAATAATGTACACTGTTATGACAAGTTTCCAGGTAAGAAGCAGCATAAAATGTGTTTTTAAGTCAAAAAGCCCATACACAGCTGGAACTAAACCAATTTCAAGTAAATTCTTGTTCCATATTTATCGCTAAAATTTTATTTATGTATTAAAAAAATTTTTTGTCACTTAATACACTCATATCCATTTCCATCTATTCACAGCAAGTAAAATCTTTAGTGTAGAATTTATCTTGTCAGGAACTAAATGATGAAAGGAAATAATATATCTAGACAACTATTACAGGTAGATAGTCTAGTTAGAAAATCTGCAGTTAGAAAATAAAAATAATACAACCTCCACTAAAAAACTGAGGCCACCACAGATTTAAAGAGTTGTAGAAATACAACACAGCTCAGTTACCTCTGTGCTGTGCATCACGTTCCACACAATGGCTACACCACTGTCTCAAATAAGCCTTGGCACAAGTAATAGCCCAAGGCTCAGGGTTTGCTGGTATCTATTTGATTTTGGCTGAAATTGTGCCACAGGCTCCATTGTGACACTCCTGTAGTTCACAAAGCATGTCAGATGAGGACTGTTTTGTTAAAAATTACTTTTTTTTTGTATTCAGCTGGTCTAGTCAGGATCAAAGTAATACAAAGCTATGTGTGTGTAGTGGGGGGAAGGAATAGGCTAACAAGGTAAAAAAATTAATTCTTTTGAATTAGTGGGAAATTCTGCTATTCTTTTTTGGTTCTGCTTTGGGTATGAGAAAACATAAAGTCAAACTAAACTGTGCAGAAAATACTGTCATAAAGACACCTAATGTTTGTGTTTATACACAAGAATGCTGAAATTTTAAAAGAACCTTCAATTACAAATTCTGATTGAAACTATACTTAAAATTGCTAAACGTCCCAAGACCTCAATATTGTTCTGACAGAAATGGCACATGCCTCCCCACCCTTCTTCTGTTCTCTTGGGCATAATACACCTGAGTCCTGTGAAGCATATTCAGTAACTTCTTTCTTTCGTTTAGCTTTCAGTCCCTATGACAGGCCCTGCTATGACAGTTGTGGGTTTTTTTAATGCCTATGGAAAGACCTGTATGTCTAGGAATTTCCAGCGAGTGCCAATGGCCTGCTGCTGTTGCAGGGTGCACTGTTTTGCCAGTGGCAAGCAGCCTCAGGTACAGTCATCTTGGAGAAGGCTGTGCACATGTAATTCTTCTGTTAAATGGGAATGAATCTCCTTCTGATTTCCCCTGGTCTCTGACCAGGCTAATGGAAGTATCGGTATTGCCTAATTGCAAGTGTCTAGTTAGAAACAGGGCACTGCAAACCTGTTATGCTTAGCAGAGTCCTGACAAAAACCAGCTGGTAACCCCTGTACATGGAAATTTTCATGTGTGGAGGTCAGGAAAGCAAGGACTGCGAGATACCATTTCTTAGTTGCAGATACTGAATTGTAACAGTGTGCTCTGTCTGGAAGTATGGTTGTTTTTTTTTTCTTTTGCCACAAAACTTTGATAACGCTGCGATGTTAACATCATCAACACAGAAAAGGTTTAGTCCCTCGTGATGCATTCCTTAGCATCTCATTTGGAGTCGAGTTCACATAAGCATTAATAACCTGAAAGGATGTTGTAGTGAGGTGAATGTTGGTCTCTTCTCCCAGATGGCTAGTGATAGGGCAAGAGGAAATGGGCTTAAGTTGCACCAGGGGAGGTTTAGGTTGGATATTAGGAAAAATTTTTTTACTGAGAGAGTGGTGAGGCATTGGAACAGGCTGTCCAGGGAAGTGGTGGAATCACCATCCCTGGACGTGTTTAAAAAATGTCTAGACATGGCACTTAAGTAGTTTAGTGATAGTAGATTACTGATAATATTTAGTAGATGTTTGGACTTGATGACCTTGAAGGTCATTTCCAACCTTAATGATTCTATGCTTCTATGATTCTATAATTACTGGATTAAACTGAAACTGCTTTGAGAGTGCAAACTCAACACAAGTGCTCTGAAAAAGTGATCACTGGGAAGAACTCCCAAGGAAAAAGCTTTGTATGAGGCCTAAATGAATGCTATAAGCACACAGCCAAATGTCAGGGACTAAACTACATACTAAACTGCTTCTCATTCAGGTGGCTCTGTCCTATGCACTGAACCACATGTGGTCATGGAATTAAAATTTGAATCGTAAAGGATAAACTCAAGGTGAAGAGCTCACCATTGTTTTTCTTGGGACCTTAATTCCAGTAGTCCTGAATTTTGTCCTGTGAATACAGCTTATGTGCAGGAATGATCAGTCTAACTCCCCAAGGAGTAGTAAAAAGGGGCCAGCTCTCTTGGTTCCAAGTGCTGAACAGAGACAAGTGCATGTTTTTGAAGGGCCCACAGGATGTATGAGCTAGAACAAAGTGTCTTTAGACAACCAAGGACCAGGAAGGAGTGGTATGAACAGACATGTCTACAACACCAGTTGTTCTTGAGCCTCTACGTGAATCTATTTTTGAGTTGTGCAGGTGTATGCCTGCTAGGGTAGGATGAAGGAAAAAAATGAACCTTTTAGTAATTCTCAGAAAGCCAAAAATGCCCTACATCTGAGCTGGTTGTGTGTTCTGTTTGTGAGCGCAGATTGGTCTCCCTGCTGGTATCTGTATTGTCAAGGAGTTAATGGCTTCTCTGTTGTTGGTAAATAACCCACTACATTTTTGAGCCTTCTCTCTTTTCCTGCCTGAATCTGAAATTTTCCCTCTTACAAAGTTATACAAACAGAACACTAGCATATGATTTTTCAATTCAACACATCTGCTGAATCTATCTCAATTTGACAGCTCTGAGCTTATACGATTACCATGCTTGAATATTTTTACATCAAGGTATGTAACTTTTTGCTACATCTCCTAGCATTGGGAAGAAACCAGCTTGTTAAGTTTTCCTTCCTAGCATTGAATACTGTATCCATGTGCTGGTTTCAGACTACTCCCTACAGTATTAGAATTGGTCAGACATTATCTTCCATAACCCCATGCAGAGTTACTGCACGTGCCCTTGATGGGACACCCTAGGGCTGCTCAGTGTCTCTGTTCCTGTTTTGCTGCACCAGGAAACACATGGTGGCTTTACACAAAATTCAAGACCTTTTCAGAAAGAGTTTGATCCACCTCTATCTTGCTAAGTATGTACTTTCTGTAGTGGGTGCACAGTTCCCCACAGTTGCAGTCTTGATGTTGTCTAAGAATTAACCCCTAATACCTACTAAAATTTTCTTTGTAGCTGCTAAGATCATATGTTCTTGGGTTTTGTTTTGTTTTGGTTTTTTGTTTGTTTTTTTTTTTTTGTTGTTGTTGTTTTTTCATTTGTTTGGTTTTTTTGTTTGCAGTGTAATGCTGTAATTGTTAGTGGTGTTAAAAATCTGTAATTAAGGGTATGATTTCTCCATGCAGCTTAGGTAGATGTGAATATACAATATGAATCTCATATAAAGGACAGATACTTCAGTTTTGCCTAGAATCTTTTTTTAATGCCCTTTATAAAGCAATCACTCAAACGGTTTGGATTGTGCCTGTTTTTAAATTAAAAAAAAAATTGGAATTTTGCTACTATTTTAACTCATTACAACAGTTAAGTTGTGGAAGTTAATGCCATGTACAGGTAAGTAAGCATGCCATCAGAGACTGTTTAAGGAAACAACTTTGTGATAGTTATCAATCATTAAATTGCATCACAGTACCATCCAATATTACTAAAAAAAACCACAAATTCTTTGAATTTTATTTCTAATTAACTTCATCCCTAATAAACTTTTATCATCACGGGGAGAGGGGGGTACTAGTCCCAGAACAGAGATTCTTCTCAGTGCTGGAATTAGCAGGAACCTGAACTAGCCAAACAAGCAGTTTTGGTACAACCTCTGATAATGTAAAATGTACTCCAATATATTTTCCAGCAGGAGAGAAAGAGATTCTGACCAAGCCCACAGAATAATGTGTTAGAAAAACTATCTAGTGTTATATAGTGAGTGTTAAAAATTATGAGAATTTAGTAAAATATACAATGTACAGTGTTTATTAAAATGAATGCAAGGTGTTCTGCAGCACTAACCCATTTTCGATAGAGGCCAGAACAGAGAGGATTTTTCCTGTCGGTTACAGAATGATTCTCATTAACCTGCACTCCATTCTCTTTTATGTCAGAAATTCTTTGACCTTGAGGAAGAGAGTGCATGCTTTCTTAAAGAGCAGAAGAACACGTCCTTTCCCAAATTAAATCGTAACAAATATATGGTGACTGATGGAGCTGCATACATTGGTAAGTAATCACATCTTATCACATCTTAAGAAATCCTAGTTTGTAGCCAAAAGCCTGAAAAAACAGCCATTGTAAATAAGGAATCTACAGCTGATACACTTGTTAAGTTAAAATAATAATGCATTTCTTTGGGAACCTGGATGAAGCTTGAGTCACTTACTAAAAACTCTTTTTCCCTATGAATCAGTTTCTCAAAAGCAATATTCTGCTTTCAGTATTTAAAAACAGACTGAAAACACAAACACAACACCCTTTCTGAAGTAAGAATAAATTGGATTATTAACATATTCTCTTGTTTCTGCAATCCAACAAAGACAGATTGTTCTCCATTTCCTGTGTTATTACTTATGCTATGGTCAGTCCTGGTAAATACTGTACAGATGCTTTCATCCTCATCTTCTGCAGTCTTATTCCCTTTACTCTAATGACATTGCAGGCATCCCCTAACATTAGGTACATATCTCATTGGTATTTTGGGTTAAAAGTTGTATTTAAGTAAAGTTGCTGTATGGAACCTACCAAAGGTTAATTGTCAGTCAAATGCCCATTGAATGCAAATTTAAACATACATTTACAAAAAAAATCTGATTTCTTGAGCTGTGCATGAGCTGTGGGATCAGAAAACTCTACTGAATTAAAGCACCTCATGAGATTTTATGAAGTCGAGAGAGAAAACATGCATTTTAATATGCTGCATGCTGCAGCCTGATGCTTTAGTTGCTTCGTTCCTCACCCTGACTTACTGCAAAGGGCTTAAAGCCAGTGGTCACAGAGGCAGTGAGGGAGGACAAAGGCTACAACCCAGAAGTATGCTCACACACACATGAAGAATGGAGAATCCCAAGTAATATAGAGATGCAACCAAGATCTACTCTGAAAAGACCAGCTTGTTGGGCTCTAAACACACACCTCTCTTATCCTATCCAAATCTTATTTTTCTCTTCAAATAGTGCAGCTTGTTCCTCTTTCATCTCCCAGATGTTTGATGAGCCCCACCCCCAATATTTTTTTAACTCCATTTTAAATTCCTTCCTATAGCTAGATGAAAGTTTGTTAACTGAAAACTTTTCTACACCGCATAGTTCTTAGATGAGTTGCTTTGGGGTTTTTTCCCCCCATTGTCCTTACATCCTTAGATATATATACATATAAATAAAAGAAAGAAAGAATCAAAGCTGTGAAAGTAATATAAATGCATGTTAAGGACCCGATACATCTTTTACTTGAAAGCACAGGAAGAAATGTACTTTATGATGAGGATTCAATTTACCAACCTAGACAACTTTAGAATTCTTAATGTTTCCTGCTGAAGTAGCTGAAACAACATTGAAAAGAATGGTATAAATTTCTCAGATACCTTCATACTTTAATGTATGTTCAAATATCATTTTAAAAAGATGATCTTAAGTAACAGCATTTTTTCTCCTGGACACTGCATGTGTTTTAGATGCTAGTTATAGTTCCAGTGAAATAAAAAGCAGTAACTGAAACACTTTGTTTACCTGTTTTCCATTAATTCACTTATCCCCTTTGTCTTGCAATCAACAGGATTTGAAATGCTCATTCACCAGCTTAGATTTCAAGAATGATGGTAATAACTGGCATAAACCAGAAAAACTTGGTTTTCTTCCCTGAAATAGTATCTGTCAATGGGTAACCTGTAAAAGATCTATCGGTTTGGCTCAGCATTATGGGTCAACCACTCTCCAACCCATTTCCTTTAAATTTTTTGTATAGAAAAAAAAAAGTATTTTCGTTCATGGCACTGAAAAGGCCAATGAGGAAAATAAATGGAGTGATAATACAATATATGCAAAAGGAAGAACAAGTTAGTGTTGAATAAATAAAAGAAGCTGTTTTCACTTACAAGGGGCTAGAGCTGTTAAACTTCCAGCAATGATCTGCACTACACACTGGTATGTATTGGAGTTTTTTCTTTCCCACTAGCACACAAAGCCTATTTCTGTTTCTGCCCAGGTGGGGAAAATGATGCTGTATCACTTTGAAATGCCTTTAGGGAGATTGCCTTTTTTTTTTTCTTTTTTTTTTTTTTTTAATGTTAGAAACTCATTGTATATTCCTGCCTTTACTTGTAGGTAATTTTGATTGGGTAGGAAATGCTTTTACGCAGAATGCTGGAGCTGGCCTTGTTATCAACCAAGCAGACGCGGGGAACAGCACAAGCATCATTAAGCAACTCAAGGCTGTTTTTGAAAGGGACTGGTATTCCCATTATGCCAAAAGTTTACAACCAACAAAAATCCCAAACTGCTTTAATCACAAACTTAATAAAGCAACTTCAAATAAGACTGCCATGAGCAATGTGAATTAAGAAGACTATTTTACTGTTTAGAATGGCAATGAAGAATTACATTGGAGTGTAGCCCTCTTTCATATTTACAGACAAAAGACAATGAAAAAGCAAAAAAAAAGTTTGGTTCCAGGGGGGTGTTTTTAGGAAAAAGCACACATATAAAAACTGTCTAACTATATTCTCTATATTGAATTATTTCAGATTTTCAAATTTGTTACTTCTGACACTGAATGTCATTACTGCTTCCATGTTAATTTCAATGTTCCATGTTTGAATTTAACAGCATGTGTCAATATTTATGTCTCAGTTTTAGGACTTTCCCTATTTGCCATCCTTGCTAAAATGAAATTTGAGGCAAAACTAAAATTCAAGCTATGAAATGGGTTCTAAGTTCAGTTACTATTGACATACAGTTAGATGGTATGTTTACTGTATTAGAAAACATAAACACATAAGTAAACTTCCACCCATTTAAATCATTCCAATTAAATAAATACCTGGCCATGCAAACACTTTCCAGTTTTGAGCATTTAGTTTGAGTATCAATCATTCTTCCACACCTTCTAACTAGCCTTAAAAAATACATTAGAATCACATGACTGGTAATTCATTCATCTCTTAAAAGTATGAGAAGGTTTTGAGGGATCAGGGTTAGACTCATCAAATTCATCAGAATCCCTAAAGCCCCTCAGATAAATGGATTTTTTTTTTTTAATCAGAGTAATGTGGATTCCTTTTCAACGTAATAGTTATTTCCAATTATACATGTTTAATCTAGTAATGGAAATCTCTATATTAACAGCAAGGACATAGGACTTTTTTTTTTTTTAAATCTCAAGAAAATTTCTTCCACAAGTTAAATATTTACCAAGTGCGAGTCAGCATTTGCATGCTTATCAAACCAATATGTATATAAAAATTAAATACTGATTTTTAGAAAGGTCAAGCAAGAGTTATGCAAAATCATGCAATAACTGTTGTTAAATGATCATATAGATGTTCTGTTTGATAGTACACCTGGAGGTATTTTCTTTCCTAACTTTTACTTAAAAAAAAAAAAAGTGAAATGGCATTTTTTTTGTTAAAATGTCAACCATGTAGATGAATATATCAGCACAAACAGAAATGCAATGCCTTCATTTAGGCCAGTTTCAGTTGGTATTAACAGTGTGCCTCTACACACTACTCAATTGTACCAAGAAGTAACCGTTCTGTAAAAGGGTGGATTTGCTCTTAAAAAAATACATATAAATGTTAGACAACAGATTTTTCTCCAGTCAGCTGTAACAGCTCAATTTAGTAACAAAAACATTTCATTACTATCCCTCTGCTTCTGTTGATGAAATCAAGCCATGGTAGTAAACTGCTATATTTATTTTGTTAAATATTCACAGGACTTTTTCCAAAATGCAGAGGCTTTTCTTACCTGGCTGTACGTTACTGAAGGCACACTTCAAAAGCAGCAGGCAAAAAGGGAAGGAAAACCAGCCATGTCCCAGTGTACTAATTTAATCTGAAAAACAAATTAAAAACCTACCTTGACTTTCCAACCACAGGTTTAATTTACAAGTTTAAAAAAGTTTGGATTTATTTTAACATAAGCACATCTTAGGAAATTCTAGTAAGGTAACTTATGCACAACTTCAAACTGACAGCTAGAGACAAATCACAAAATGAGTTATGACTGTGTAAGGCACACTTTTGATGAAGAATGTTAGTTTCTTTTGCAGTTACCAAGATTTTACATCATCTTAGTAGAAATAATATAACAAAAATTGCATAAAGGTGTCAACTTCTACAAAAAAGATTCTGAACAGCTCCAATGCTCAGTATTTTCTAATATTCAGATAAACACGTGACATTTATTAGCCTCCCCACATACACAAGCCTGTATTCTGACATTCATATAAGAAACAAATATCTAAAAAGACAGGTTTTCTCAGTTGCTATGAAGGAAAGATCTTTGTGAAGAGAAATTACTGTATTTTCTTCCTTCTGTATATAACTTAGAATATGTATAGCAAGTATGGGAGAGAGTTCTCCCACACTTAATTTATTTGTTGGGGGTTTTTTGCTTTGTTTAAGAAATTCATAGTATTCCAGATTTATTTCTGTTGAAAATTTTATCACCAATGAATTTAGTCTTATGAGTCAAAGCTAAAAAAAACTTCAAACAAACAAAAATCCCACATTTTTAAAAGCTAGTTGAGATATTTGGAAAGCTGATGAGGTCCCCATGGATGGATGATCTTCCCAGAAGAGATTAAGTTTGAGATAAACTTAATACCAAGTCCTTACATAAGATCCAAAAGAACCCCAAGCAAATAAAAAACCCCCACTGTCTGGAGTTGTTAATTGTAGCACCTGATGGCAATAATATTTAAGAATGAATCAATGTAATTTTTTTCCCTCTTGCATTATGGATACTAGAAATGTGGTTTTTATATGACCTCTTGTGGATGTGGTTTTTATATGACCTCTAATGGAGGATCTGAGTGGAACATAAATTTGTCAGATGATAAAGCTAAGCTGTCTGTTTACAAAGCAGGATTTAGTGATGAAATCAGACTGCAGAGTTACCACTGACCTTCCATTTAGTATACCAAATGAATGATTCAGATGTAGTAGTTTTACTGGACAGATCATAGGGAAATAAAATCATGGGTATTAACCAGATGCCCTTTAGTTTGCAAATGCATTTTTATTGGCTTGATAAACAAATTCTGATTCTTCAGTGGACCCCCCGTAAAAGAACTGACACATAAAAGTACATTTTAAAAGTGTCAGTCTATTCTGGTTTTATGAATGCAAGAGTCTGGGGTTTTTTGAACAATGTGGAATAGTGGTCAGCCACCCTACAGACAGGCAGGCTTGAGTTTTTCATTTGGTATAAAGCATGGATTGATATTTTCTTGTAAGTTTAGAACAGGAACAGCTCCAAAGTTGTACAGAAGGCTTTGGTCTGTTACATGAGCCAAAAGACAAAGTGCATCCTTGGGCTTCAGAAAATAGGAATTTAAAAACTGTAGATTCTTCTTTGAAGCTGTTTAAGGGGATTAGAGCAAATTATTTGTTTTGGGTTAGTACTATTACTGTTTAACTAGATTTGCCACAGCAGCCTCCATTCTGGCTTCAGATCCTTCTACCAATGTAAATAAACCTGGAGCAAAACCATTGCAGTGATTTCACGTTGGTTTAAACAGGGATCAGAATCTAGACCAGTTTCTTATTGCTTTAGCTCTCCCAAATATCACCGCTGCACAGGCTATTTCCAAACTGAATAGGGATTTTCAGTGAGTGGTTTCTCACAGGCTTCAAAGGCTTAATCCAAAAGAGGCACTTTCTCTAACCCCCTTCTAACAGGCATTGGTAACTCTGTCATATTAAAGTCAATTTCCTAAACAGAACGGCTTTATTCTTAAAGAATACAGACTGTAATTGTTGTTTGCTGCAAACATTTACTAGTGCCTTATTCATACAAGCTTTAGTTTAACTGTTCCTTACATGAAGTCCTCTAAAGATCTTGGATCTAGTACTGAGGTATACAGTGAACTTCTTAAGACTACATATTGTGATCTTTACAGGTTAGTACCTAAAACTAGAGTCACAAAAAGACAAAAACTGAATGTGAGATCTTGCTCCAAACCACAAGCACAACTAAACTTGAACATTTTTATCCAAACCCTCTTCTAGAACTAAATTTCACAAGTTTTGCCTTCTGTCTTCATTGTCAACTAATCCACAACATAGCTGAGTTATTTTGTCCTGACAATGTGAAAAAATAAATTAAATCTGAATTTAACAACACCTGGATAATATCAAAAGCATAGCCACAGAAATTCCTGTGAGCACAGGGTGGCTACTTTACAAATCTTGCATGTTAAGTCTCAGGCTGCTTTTGGCCAGCTACCACTTATTTCTGCCTGAAGCATGAACCAGTATCCACAGCTACTCTTAACTTCTCTTTGAAGACTAGAACAGGATGGATTGAGTGCTGCAGGAACAGTTTTTGGCCTATTTTTTTTTCTCCTCACCTTTTTCTAAGAAGTGAAAAAAAAAAAAAATGCATCCTTGAACTAATTTGAGGTTGTGCTGTATAAAGTTTTACACAATACAGGGTCAAGTGTTCTTTCCAGTAAACCAGGCTCTGCCAGTGGTTCAGAGGATAGCTTGAGAAATAAGTGAAAAAGCCTCAGGATGCTCCTTTGAATGCTACTTATTATTTGTTATACGACTAGCTACCTAAATTCTATTAAATACTTTTTTGAGTTTTGCATACATAAAAACAAAGCTGTGTGTGAATGCCGTTTAACCCTAATCTACTGAGAAATCCAGAATAATTTATAGGGTTTTTTTGTGACTTTAGTAAGTACTTAATGAAAATAGCACAGGCTTTCTCATCAAGATGGTAAAGACATCAGCTGGCTATTCCAGTTCTTCAAACTGAAGTCCATTATAAATGTCCCCATCTTGAATATCATGCACTTGACTCCTGAGAATGGCCTTATAGAGAGCACTAAGTTATCTTAAAACCATTTTTGGACTTCAAAATTAACTCTTCCTTTTAGTACAAAAATACTGACTACATGTATAGTATGTTTCCAGATGGTAATTTCTGGCACTGTGTTTTTCTTCCACTCTTATCCTTTCTCTGCATATATACTCATGGTTTTTTAATCACTGTCAATCCAATTCAATCTATGTAAAAACCAGAATGAATCCTTGGTATTAAAATTCACAGTGATAACCTCCTCAGTTGAAGGCTCCAGTAAACATATTCCACTTTTAACACTGCACAGTACAGTAGCTCAACTCATATTGTAGGGTGACTGCTTTTCTTAGCTGTAGTTTTTCACTTTGATTACTGCTGGCTGTTATTTGATGTATTTCTGAATGTTTTATCAGGTTATTCTTACATCATCACTTTGCACAAATGCCTTAGAAGCTTGCCAAACTAGCATGTAAAAGAGACCTCGTTCAAAATAGTTTAGACAAGAAAAGAAGAACTCATGTGCAACTCATTACACTCTGTGGATGCTGAATTCAGTAGGAAAACTCCAGTCTTATAACACGGCGGAGCTTTCTATATTGCACCTCTTGTTTGGATTAGCCCTACATGGGCTTCAAAGGAAAATTCTTGTGAGAATTGTGTGTTTGAATTATCTTGAGATCAGGAATTTACAGAGAATCTGATTGAAGAATCCAGCTGTCTTGAGTGGTTCAACAACATAACTTAAATTACATTTTCATAAAGAGACATTTCTATTCCATATGCATAAACTGAAAACTGCATTAACACACTAAGGTTAGGTCTTGCCTAAAATTCAAAATATACATAAGACAAAATTCAAGCTACTGCAGCCTGTTTTGAAAATCTTGTTAAAATTAGATTTTAAGAGTGCAATTCAATTCTGGATGTAAATTATTCTGTTACAATCAATGGCATCAGCTCTATTTTGTTCACGACAAATTCCACACTCCAATTTTACAGGAATACTCAATAAATCTTTTTAGTCCTGTAAAGTGAACATTATAACTTCCTTTTAAGAACAGAAATAAGATGGATGGCCGATTCAGGCTACAGGATAGAACAAAATATAATAAAATGGATGACAGCTGTAGCATTCCTGAGCATTCCATTATTTTGTGCTCCTTTATGGTGCATGGCCACAAATATGAATAATACAAATTAAAAGTATTGCAGTGATGTTGCATGAACACATAGCAGACATTGCATCTCGCTTAGTAGTATCTGTCCCTCCTGCAACAGCATAAAATGTAGTAAGGGTAGTGAAGAAGGGGTGAAAATAGCTACTCAGGCAAAACAACTTGGATCAGACCAAGTTAATGGACTGTGTGGGTGCCTAAAAGCTTGGTGCTACATTCTTGTTTCTTTCCCTGCAAAATTCTGTGTTTCTTAAGCATCCACCTTGCTCTCCTTCATATGAGTGAACTCCCATGTTTGTTTTCAGAATGAGAAGGGAACCTTTAACAATTACAAACTTACACTTAACAGAAGGAAATCTGCATGAATAAAAAGCCCATCAAATTTCTATGTAGCAGGTACTGAGAAGTAAGGCATTATTTGAAATGTACATTAGAAGTTGAGCGTGAGAAGTGTCTAGTGCTATATTAGCAAAGATTTACAACATGGCGCATACCTGCAAATTTCACATCATGTGCAACATTTGCATATATTCTTTCAATATGCAAATATAGTCAAGTCTAACAGAACTGGACTCCTAATAAACTGGTGAAAACTAAGCACAATCAAATTTGACAAATTAATCACACTCAAATGAAAAAACATCCCCTCAAAAGTGCTAACTGTATAAAGTTCATAAAAACTTCAAAGCTGGAATTATTTTCAAATGTAACTTTGAGGGACTGAATGGAGACTTTTAATGGGGAAGGAATCTTTATGTTAAAGGCTGCACCACTATACTACATTATCTAAGCAAGACAGCATATAACACATAAAATGAGAAGCCCTTCAAATGGAAGCATGTAGAATAACATTTTACTGACTGAGCTGCTGACAAATGTTTTCAAGTGAGTTTGCTCAGTGTTCAGTTGCTCCACATTATTCCTTACTTGTATGCCTTCAAGTGACACTGTACCTGTATTCAATCTTTTTCTTGAGACTTGACAGAAAAGCAGGATACTTCTGGAAGTGACAGCTGTTTCCTTCTAAAGGTGAGAGGGCTGTTCTCCTAACCTCACCTGTTCCTCTCACTGTCTCCAGCTTCTTCAGCAACCCAGTCCAGGCTTTCACTTGTTACTGCCTGAGGAGCAAATGAAACAAAATATTTTTAGTTACTTGCTGCTTCTGAAAACTGCTGACTGTTCAACATGTTTTTACCCCTTGAGAGATCCCTCACTTAATGTGATACTAGCGAAAACATATTGAAGGAGGTCAAACACGTAATACCAGGTGCCTCACATTCTTCACCTGGAGAAACACATATACAAAGTCTGGAAGAAGAAGAGATTGTGGGAGGGGGAATGTTTAGAAAACTTTAAATGAAGCAGAGGTTCTTCTGGTGATATAAATACCTGCTCTGGTATCCTCATTTTTATCTAGTGTAAACCTATTAACAATAAAACCAGATTTGCAGTGACTGAAATCTGCTGCTAAATTGAGCATGAAAAAAATGAGTGGTCAAACGCCTCTTGTCTTCAGGAACTAAATTCTTTTCTTCATTTCGTAAGAGGGGTGGAAGAGGCAGGTAAAATGGAAAGTGCAGGAATGCAAAAAAGGAATGGCCCAGATTGCTCCAGATATAAGAGCTGATAAGCTCTCTAAAAAAAGCAAAGATCTTGCACATCCAGTTTCTGTTACTTCTCAAAGGTGGTGCATACCTGTGGAAATCTGGTGCTCACTGCTTAGTACCAACTTGTTTGTGGCAAACTGTCAGGCTTCTCTGGAGAGCTCCTTTTCCTCCTCCTCACTATACTCAAGACAGCTGTGACTTTTGCTTTTAACAATCTCCAGATTCTTCAAAGACATTTCCAAACTAGGTTATAATTTTCCCTGTGGAAAGAAGATTCAGTGAGGAACCCAAAGAATCTAGTACAAATATGAAAATGAATAAGAAATCAAGATTAAAATCAGAATGCATTCTCATTTTTGCCAACATTTAAAAAAATAAATGAGAAAGAAAGGCTAGTGCAATACTTTTTATTAATGAAGTTGAAAATTATAAATCAAAAATCTGCTACATTTGTGGGCAGTCCCCACATCTAAACTGCTGCTCTTAATATGACAGAGATGCAGTGAAGAATCTGTGAACCACTAGCTTTGATATGTTGTACAAAGGTTTCAGCATTCAAAGTCTTATGTTGATCTATGGAATTACACAGCTTAAAAGTTAGGCAAAAAAATGGTGTTCTTTGCATATTTATACAGACCCTACTGCCAAATAATCATTAAAAAAAAGTCACTTCTCACAGCATTTGTGTCTTTAGATGTCACTACAGAGATCTTAGTGAATATATCTGGAGAATAGCAGAAAAGCAACATATGTGGCACCAAGCAAGTCAACAAAAATAAACTGTAAGCCCATCTTCTAAGTGCCAGTTGACACAATAAAAGCACTCAGATGCCCCTGTATCTACATCAGATTCCAAATGTCCTTGTATCAGATTCCAAATACAGAGCTGAGGCTACACGCACACAAAGGAAAAGTATCTGTGCCAGAGGCAGTTGGAACATCTCTACTGCAATGACTTGTCCCACTGCTGTCCACTCTGTCCTGCTCTCTTCCTATCTAAGACTGATAGGAAATAGCGCAGTTCTTTCTGGAATGGGTCACGTATCCTTTACTAGAAAATATGCACATAAAGAGATTCAGCATAATGAACCACAAAAGCAAACTCCTGGCCACAGCACAGAAGTACATTAATGTAAGAGTTTCTGAGAGTACATACCAAAGCCATCTACTCGTCTTTTCATTCCCACATTACATATGTGCCAAAGTTCACTTTTCTAAAAAATAAAGGGCAATTTTTCTCTCTGAACTAAAATATTCCAGAGAGGATTATAGTTGGGTTGTTTTTTTTTTTTCCTTTAAACAGCAACCACTGCCCCATTCTCTCTTCCCTTTCCTTGCTGCCCTTTTTTATTGGGAAATGTTCCCGTTATCTCCCTTTCTGCCTCTTGTCTTCCTTCTTTTCAAGATATTTCCTACATGCTGTTTCTGAATTCCTTGCTGCTTTGTACACTGGGATGAATCCCAGAAACTTGCATTGTTGGTGCTGTAACATCCTACAAGGTTACTTCCTCTAGTTCTACCTGAAGTGCTCAGAAGAAGGAAGTATGCGCTTATGTTGTTTAAAGACACACAAATGATGATGTGTGAAAACAAGGGGCAAAAGCAGATTGCAAGCACTAATGGAAAAATATCTGGATGAGCAAAGGGTTTTAAGTCGCACTCCTCAATCCAGTTTTACCTTGGCATGTCCGGAGCCTGTATCAGGATCTAGAGCCTAGTTTTGCAAACCTTGCACAACTAACACAAGCCTTGCCTCCAGGTATTTTGTTCGCTGTTGTCCTGGAGTCACACACCAGGCTAACCTGCCAAGCTAGACAATACCAAGCAAGTCAAAACCACAGACAACTTCAAGCCATCTGACCTCAACTTTATCCTCCAGGTGGCATTCAGCCATAGAGAGGATCTAATCTGGGTAAGATGGTCCAAGCTCACCATCGTATATAACACCACCTCCTTCAAAAGAGTAAATGAAGAAAGAAGACTTCTCTGCAAACATATATTTAAATCTCTGTGACTTTGGCACTGCACTGTAGTTTGCTACACAGACTAAAAGTAGCAGGAGTCCTTTGTAAAGTTTGCAGAGCAAAAATTATATGTACTATACGAATTTACTATTATACCTCTTCTGATGGGATACAATATCAAGTAGAAAAATCTGTCTAAACTTATTTTGAAAACTGCATGGCCAGCTTATGCAGTAGCTAGATACGTGGCAAGGTTGCAGTGTTACTCTCTAAGGAGAATACAGTAAATATGCTTATATATTTTGTTAAATTCAAGCACTGCGTAGTCTTCAAGTTCTACTATGAGAAGTAGGGATAACTTCTCATTATCCTTCCTCTTTCAAAACACAGTATTTATCACAGATGTCTACAATATAGCAGCATAGCTTAGGCCTGTTATATAGGTCAGTATCTGCAATGCACATGAGAACATAGTTTGCCACTACAAAGGAGAGTGGCTGCAAAATCTATTTTGGATAATCCAGTTTATATTTGAGGAAAACAATGTGTGGTCATTTCTAGAACTGTGAATATAAGGCAACTGCTGCATGCTTGTATATTTGATGAGTTTTATTATACTATATCCTTATATGAATGCCTATGCAGTGTAAATGCTTTAATATAAGATACTGAATGGGTTTTTTACACATTATTTTCTAAATGATGCTACATTTTACTGCATGTTTATCCATTTTTTGTGTTGGTACAAAGTGCAAGCAGGAAGACATGGTTTTAATAATGTACACAGCAGCTATTCAAATACATTATAAAAACATGTTCTTAAGTAAAGACTTTCAATTTGGCAAGAAAGATGCTTCCTTTAGACTATGGGCTTGGTTCACAGGAATACCTGTGTAATCAATGTTTACTTATTAAAAAAATAAGTCACTGAGTCTGTAAATGGGGCTATTGACTCTGCTGCAACCCACTATGTAAGTTTTGATACCTTTCAAAATGTAAATCATCTATATTTACTAGGAAAAGAGATGACATCCTGATTCAAGCTGAAAAATAGTGCTTTGATTGAAAAAGTCCAAAACTGAGCAGCTGTTGTATTTGTTGCTGCAGGATGACATATAGCAATCTTTTTTCTTTTTTTTTCTTTAAACAATACTCTTTCATGACCTTAATAGAATGAGTTCATGTTATTTGATTGTGAACTGGGCCCACTGTTTACAGTGTTACTATACGTAACCACAGTTCAATGTAATTAGCAGAATTGAACAGATTAATCTTCAGGAAGGAAAAGGAGGGTCACTTTGGTTTTGATGCAGAGAAGGCTTGGTACAGAGTGCTGCTCCTATACCTGTGTGTTTTAAACACAAGGAAAGAACTGGCTGAAAGACTGATTGCTAAGACAGCATTGTCAATATTACCTTATATTTCTGGAAACTGTTATCAATGATGCAACACTAAATCAAGGAAGTAATGCATTATTTTAAAGCTATGTAAATATTTATTTTAATGCTGCAGCATCATAGCTATCATTTTTCACTGCTTTGATATCCGAGGATTCCTAGTACTACATGAATATCTTTCATCTGCTTCATTTTTTAGTTTCAGTACTTTCAATGCAAAGTAACTCCTATTTCTTTGTACTGCACTGAAATAAAAGAATCTTGTTTTGGTACATAATGTTTTCTTTCTGTTTTGTGCACATCAGTGTTTGTTTCTATGAGCACTGAATCACAGATACCAGCTTGTAGCTCCCAGTCTTCTTTCTGTGTATACACATACAAAAAGCATACCTGGCAACAGAGACGGACTACCTGGTGCCTCCAACTAAGGCTCTGCGAAGCTGAGCAACACTGGCACTGAGTGACTGCGAGCATCTAGTGTACTTCACAGCTGTTGGAACACAGGTCTTCTGTATCCCTGTTATAGGCTTCAGACACATTAAGCTTAAATCCCATTTTTATGCACATCAGTCTCTACATCACTCAGGCTGTATCCTACATATTCACATTAAGCAGACTCTGATGCTATAAAGCAGCCTTGCAGACTATATCTTTATAGTACAAGCTTGAACATCTAAATTATTTGTTAGCACTGTCTGTGTTACCCCAACAACCAGCACTCTACCAGACAGTGCTCAGGTACAGCACTGTGGGGCAAGATGTCCTAATAACTGCCTTCAGTGCAGCCTGGCCACAGCTACCTTTTGTAAAAACAAAATGAAAAGCACAGGTTAGGCACCTGGATGTCAATCACATTGCTATACAGTCACGTAGCCATACAGCCAAGGAACTACTCCTGGCTGCTTTTACTGTGTAGATGTAACTATTTACACTTGTAAAATTGTCACACTCCAAATCTGAACCTTAGCAGTGAGTCTTGGGTGTCAGACAAAAGCACAACATTCTCCAGGTTACAGTTTACCTGAGAACACTCAAACCCGGCAGAGAGCTCCATCCTTTCCAGAGAACTCTCTGCCTTTCCAGTTATTCCCTGACTGAATAGGACCAATTGCTGTTTGAAATACCATCCTATTATTTAGAACAGAGAAAACAGTATTTATCAGAGTAGATCTTGTAATACCAGGACAAAATGCTAAAAGAAAATAAGAGAGAGAGCTTGCCAGTGTTTGTTAAATTCTAGAAGAAATCATTAAAAGCTATCTAATCTGACCTCTGCCAAAATCAAGGCCATAAAGCTTCACTCTGCACTTCAAACCTCAACCTTTTCTTGGGACTGTAGGAAGGAGACAACATAGAAATATGGAAGAAAGAAAAGATTTTATGTATGGTAATGAATTTGAAGCACCTGAAGCCCAACTTATCTGGTGGTCTCCTGTGTAGGTTGGACAGGGCTTTGAGCAATCTGATCTAGTGAAAGATGTTCCTGCCCATGTCAGGGGGTTTTAAAGGTCCCTCCCAAAACATTCTAGGATTCTGTGAAACTAAAATGTTGCAGTAAGATACATGAGTAGCTCAGGTTATCAGCTGTTATCAATAAAGGAGACATTTACACGGCTTGGAGTCTTCTGATTTATTTCTTGCATGCTACACAATCTGAAAGTAGCTGCGTCTCTAACACAGCAGTGATACAGTTTCTGTGGTAACAGAATAGCCTACAAAACCACATGTGAGTAGACTGCTTTACACAGGCAAGACCCATTAAGTGTAAAAATGTCCAAGTATGAAAATAGTCTGTACATTTGCATAGAATGATTTAAAAGGAAAAGCAGTTTCTTCTCCCCTCGTGTTTATTACCTTCTCTGATTATTACAGAATACAGATGCTTGTTGGCCTGTTCCAGCTCTGTATGTGTGTCTTTCTCCCATTCCCTCTCATGCTTTCAGTTCCAGTACTCCACCCCTGACAGTTTTCCTCAGTCCCCAGGTCGTTTGCTCTGGATATGACCATAACCCCATAGCACAGCCCAAGTTCATGTATTCAGTAATATGCTATATGGCCCAGAATTTTATTTGCCATTCTAACTCAATATAAATTAAGCTTTCCAATTTCCCACTGGATATAAATTACAGTACAGACTTTGAAAACTTAATATACAGAAGGAAAAAGATATGTAGCACAGGATAGTCCAGGTCCCCTCACACGCCCCAAGAATAGAGTTACAGAAATAACAATACTAACAAATCTCTGCCTAAAGACCCTGCTGCTCAGGAGGGGAAAGCCTTTTCCACAAAGAGGTGCTGGTGTGGCCAAAGCAGCCTAGCATGAACGACAGAAGGGATATAAGCACAGAGGTGGAAGAATGTTGGCTATGGAGATCAGTCTTGCATAACAGGCTAGTCTGCTTTCCAGCAAAATGTGGGCTACACAGACTATGGGGAAAAAAAACCAGAAACACACACACGCACAAACAAAACCAAAAACAAACAAAGAAACAAAAACAACGAAAACCCAACCAAAAACAAGGGACTGAAGAAAACCAGCAAGGAAGCTGACTCCAAACATTTCAATACTTCAGGTAAGCAGTATGTTATTTGGAGGATCCTGTAAATAAATTCTAAGATGTCCATAGCTTATTACACTAATCTCTATTTCCAGTAGGCACCCTTTTCCCTAGCAGAAGGTTACAACTCCCAATTTTCCTAATGAGAATGACTGACAATCAGTACTTAACCAGACTACTATGACTTGTGCAACACAATCCTCATTTCTAACAGAGTCAAATTGAGATTCTAGTTTGAATGTGGGAAAGCAGGCTCTGCCCTGGATTTCGCATTTCCCAGTAGACTGCCATAGTCACTGGGATTTTCCGTTGCAGGGACTGCTCTCACATTCACTTAAGACTACAGGAGTCCTAAACAAAAGAACATAAATTCCCCTCCAATTTCCATCTGAAAAAATTCTAACCAGGTCTACTGCTAGGTAATTTCCTCTATGGAGAGAAACTCAAGTTCCCTGTAGATTGAAAATGAGAACACTAAGCAGCAGATAACATTTCAATAGAAAAGGTAAAGACTGACAGGAGACGAGAGAGAAGAAACTCCCGAGGTAACCACTGCTCTCAGCAACCCATGCTTTTCTAAGAGTTGGTTTATGTTATAACAGAAAGGCAGCTTTTGACTGCAAAGGTCACAATAAGGCAAACAATAACTGGCCAGACTTTGAGACACGCTGTTTCACATACAAAACTTCAACAGATTTCTTCACTAAGTGTGGCAGGAGTGACAAGTTCAGAGGAGAAAGAAGCAATTCCCATACAGAGAAACATTACCTTATTTCAAAGCGATTTATGTCCCCATTTTCTTCTAACAGTATCAGAGCACCTGATTATTATTTTAGTGCCCATTTTCACAGAAAATGGAGTATACATTTAGTACTAAAAATAAGCATCTAGGAACTCAATATTCTCACACATATGCAGCTTCATAGCAATGACATGAAGTAAGAAACAAAATCCTAGTCCTTTTTATAGACAATGAGTAACTTTAATTACTTACTATGCTCTCTATCACACAAAGGTAGTTTGCTCAATACATAAATTTTGAATTCAGCTGGTGGCATCTATTTTCATCCTAAATTTTCTTCTACATAGGTGTTCTCTATAGAAAGATAAGCATGAAAATGTTAAGATGCATTCCATCAGAAGACCGAAAGAAAATTTCAATCCCAGCAGATGAAAAGAGATCAGTTGCAGTGTCCTAGCTATCGTGCAGCCAACTACCACTGGACTGATTTACTGAGCAAGAACAGATTTTATCCCATTCCCTGCCTTTAAAAGCACTCAACAGGGTTTGTGCTCCAGTGAAATGAGATGATGCTGGTAACATGGATGGGTCCTCTCTCTACTCAGAATTACATGCAGTAGGATATAGTGAACAACTGTTTTTTATGAGACTGCCTTGTCCTAAACAGGCCACATTTCAAGTACAACAGAGTGATACTTCCTTACAATAATACAATGTTTTTAAAAGGATATATCCTTTCAGATTCAATCTCCATCTCCAAAGCAGTACCTACCTTTTATCAAGTAAATCAGGGCACTGATCCCCAAAGGTGTTGAACACAGAACAACACAGAACACAGAATTTCATTGTTCCCTCCAGAAAGAGAGCCCTTTAGTAACCTCTGATTAATTCTGGGGTACCAGTAGTCATTTCTCTGAGTGATACATGTATTCAAGCAATAAACTGCAGCGAAAGAACCCAGCAAGTGCCAGCACAGCACATCAGCTATCATTATATTCTTGAACTTTGGTAACAACTTTAGCATTAAGTAACATAACATAACAAAACAAAATAAACAAGACTTTTTCTGTCACATACTGGTTTCTTAACAGTACACTCTTTAAAGCATCTGAAGGGCCTAACACGCTACTAATGTGCTGAGACAGTCTGTCCCTGGTTAGACTCTGGAACTGCATATACTCATTGCCCCAGCACAAAACTCTTGTCTGCTTAGGGACCTCTGCTAAGTGCAGCTTGGGTTTAAGCTGCTTCTTCAAGCTAAACTGATCCAGGTCAATGGAACTGTATTATAGACTTCAACAGAAGAGAGAGAAAAATACTCAGAACAAGTGTTTGGCTTATTACAATAAATCCTCCAAATCACATCAATCCTATAGTTTCACAATCAATGTTTAAACAGTGCCCCTAATATGATGCACAGGAAGCTTGAAATTTTGTATTGAACATCAATAACCCATTTCACAGGGCTCCAATGTCTCAGCTTTTTCCTCTGAACAAAGCACTATCTGGAGACAGAGGAGGGATAGCCTTCTTTAGCCCTTGCATAGCCTTGTTCAGCTCTCAGTTTAAAATGCTTTCAAGACACATACATAGATAATGCAAAGATGAAACCACAAATCATGATTCAGTATCACAGAGTCACTATCATGTATACTTTCTTCTGGCTATAGCCGGTATCAAACCAGCATGGCACTAAGTCCTCTGCTGGCTTTTACAGATGTTATAATACTCCCAAAGACTATATTCAGCCTGCCAACATAATGCTAACACAACATCTCAAAGGGGTTTATGAGCTATCATCAGAAAGGTCATGTCTTTTTTAGCACAACCATCTTAACAAGCTCACTTTAAAGGCTTATAAATGCTTAAGGCATCTCAGCTCATGTAGACCCATCATAACAGTACAGTCCAAGAATATCTGCAGGGACATACTTAAGAGTTACAAACTGATTTCTAACCAAAAGTGCCATTTAAATGAGTGGGATAATTCCATCATATTTCTTTCTGTCCATATTGCTGCAGTGTTGAGAGAGTTGCAAATATTCTCAACTTTAGGGATGGTCCTTTCAAAACAGTGGTTATAGTAGCAGCACAGCAAATACTTTACAGATGAGTGAAGCAGAAAACTCTACATCCAGTAATTCTCAGTCCACGAATATGCTTCTGAACCCTTTCAGTTTTACACAAACATCTTTTGATGTACAAACACAGAAAACTGAGATGGGTAATGATGTGGTACCAGCTTAGAAAAACAGGCACCCAAAACAGCATTCCAAGATGTGGTTGCAATAACACCCTATAAAATCTGGTCCCCAGCTTTTGTTCTGAGATATCAAACTGTCATCTGAATGATTTTTTAAAAACACAATTTTCTTGATCACCTGACTTGGAGGAAAAGTCAATGCAATGTATTCAGCTATCTCATGGTACCCCCAAACCAGCCAGACGCTGCAGCCTGACCTCCTTAGACACGTATTTCAGTGCTTACAAGGAAATGGTGCAAAAGAGTAAAAGCCTGTGCCCCGTCACTGATCTATACTCTCAGGTAAGTCTGTATGGTGGCAGTCAATTTTCACAATGAAGGGTGAAATTTACCTCCACAGCTCACATTTTTTTGTTGTTACAATGCCTTGTCAGAATTAATGCCTCCACAATGTTTTCTATATAGAATTGTTCTGGTTAGACGAGACCTTTAAGATCACCAAGTGCAACTGTTAACCCAGCACAGAGAGGTTACCAATAAACCATGTCCCTCATCACCACATCTACATATCTTTTAAATCCCTCCAGGGAAAGTGACCCAACCACTTTCCTAGGCAGCCTGTTCCACTGCTTGACAACCCTTTTTGTGAGGAAATTTTTCCTAATATCCAATCTAAACCTCCCCTGGTGCAACTTGAGGCCATTTTCTCTTGTCCTATAGATTTTTACTTAGGAGAACAGACTGAACCCCCACCTCGCAACAACCTCCTTTCAGATTGTTGTAGAGAACAACAAGGTTTCCTCTCAGCCTCCTTTTCTCCAGGTTAAACCCAATTCCCTCAGCCTCTCATCAGAAGACTTGTTCTCTAGACCCAGCTCTCTTCACCAGCTCCATTGGCTTTCTTTGGACATACTCCAGAACCTCAGTGTCCTTGTAGTGAGGGGCTCAAAACTGAACACAGTATTTGAGGTGTGGCCTCACCAGTGCTGAGTACAGGGGGACAATCACTTCCCTAGTCCTGCTGCCCACACTAATTCT
>JANHFX010027822.1:65229-93709 GCA_027560015.1 Chloroceryle amazona
TCTCTTAAAGCTCTGTTATTACACTAGGAAGAGTTTTGCTGTGGCTGGTTTTGCCTTCAACTACGTTGCAATTTAATCTCCCTAGTCCTGCTGCCCACACTAATTCTGATACAAGCCTGGATGCTCTTGTCCTTCTGGGCCAACTGGGTGCGTGCTGGCTTACGTTCAGGTGTCTATTGACCACTGCCCCCAGGTCCTTTCCTACCCAACAGCTTTCCAGACATTCTTCCTCAACCCTGTAGTGTTGCCTGGGGTTGTTGTGACCAAGTGCAGGACCTGGTACTTGGCCTTGTTGAACCTCCTATCTCTGGCCCTGGCCCATTGATCCAGCCTGTCCATATCTCTCTGGTTTAAGTGGTGTAGTAGATCACTGACCATTTTGTCTTGGATTAAGGGGGCTTCATTCTGCTCCCCATCCCTGTCTTCCAGCTCAGGGGCTGGGCACTCAGACAATAACTGGTCCTACTATTAAAGGCTGGGGGAAGAAAAGGCATTCGGTACCTCAGCCTTTTCCTCATCCTTAGTCACAATATATCCCTCTGCATCCAAAAGAGGATAGATGTCCCTCTATATGTTAGAGGGATCTGCTCAACATGCATCATTCTTTGTGGTCACTTATGAAAGTCACTCACACAGGACAAGTGAAAAATCTGTATGTTACAGGGCAACAAACATTGCACACTTCAGTGAGAGAACAATCCAAGAAAATAAGCTGAAGCCAAAGCTTCATAAATGTAAAAGCTACGGCAGGTTAGCATAAGCAGGAACGCAGGGAAAATAATGAACTCAGAAGAAAAAATCAAATCATTAGAATGCCTATCCCCAGTCTGTCTGATCTCCCATCAAGTTTTAGAAGGATTCTTGGTGAATTCTCATCCTGGTAGTCTGATAACAGAAACAGCAGCATGGGATTAAACACTGGAAGATGAGGCCCCCACAACCACAGAACAAAAGCAGTATCATTTTGACCAATGAACTGACAGCAGCTTCATCAAACAGTTCTAGGTATTTGCTCTGCCATTAGGTTAAAGTCCCAGCATGCTTAGAGTCTCAAACCTTCAAAAAAAAATCACAGAAACATTTAGGTTGTAAAAGACCTTTAAGATCATCAAGTTCAACTGTTAACCCAGCACTGTCATGTCAAGGTTTCCTAAAATCTCTTTTAACTGAAAAGTTTGATGGAGTAAGTTAAATAAGAAACAGGCTACAAAAGGGAATTACATTTCTATTTTTACAACAACTGTATCTGCAAATACACAAAAGATGAAGTAGAGACTTAAATGTTCATAAGGATTAAAAACTTTCAGGATTTCAGTTTATTTACTGTTAAACAATCAAATGAAAGGATCAGAATATCCATTAAAAGTATGTTTTACAGGAAAACATTTTTAAATGTCCTCTTTTCCCCGTGAAACCTAGGTAAAAAAAAAATTAGAATAATCTAAAAATAGAACATAACACATAATAAAATGGTAAAATTATGATCTTTAGCACTTTAATACAAAGTCCATATTGTCAGGAACACACATTGCTGCCTTTGGCACACTGTGCCCAATCACATCACATTAATAATGAATGCTAGGACTAGAAGTTCAAACAAAATGGAATTTGGCCCATTGCCATTTTCACAAGGAAGAAACAGAAAAGTCAGTTCTCACATGTTTTGTTTAAATAGCCTATAAAAATAATTATTCACATTTCCACCAAGTTTTGTTAAATTGTTTTGCATTTGGGCAGATAAATAACATGGAAGAGTGGTCTACTGTCATGTCTTCTGGAGTGTGTAGAGGAATTGAACTAGAATGATATTAATAGCAAATAAATTAATTAGACACTCAGGACCTCCCATGTGGAAGTAACAAGTGTTAATACAAGATACTGCCCAAGTGATCCATCTTGGTCTTCTCCCCACGTGATATTTTGCACCTGTTGCAGACAAAACTCTCCTTCAGTGTAAAGCAGATTCTCTAACAAAGCCAAGACCTGAGGAAGGAAGTGGCACAGATTAGGCCTGAAGCTAATTAGCGTTTCCACGGGACCCATAAATGTTTACAAGCAACAGAGGGAATTCTCTGCTGGGACCAGAAAGGTTTCACTTGCCAGAGTTGGGTATCACAGTGCAGTTCTAGATGGGTGCTTAAGAGCACTGTGGCAAAGCGCCCCAAGAGATAGGGCTGCAGTCTAGACAATGGCCAAAAGATTAGTTTGTAGTGTCAAGTGGTTAGAGCCTCATTAGACATATTTCCTCAGAGGCAGAAGCTGGAAGACAAATACAAGTTAGTAATGGCCCTCTTCAGAGGCAGAGCCCTATCCTCTTGCAGCAAAAGCTCCTGGTAACAGCCTGAAAAAAATGACATACTCCACACAACCTTAGTAACCCTCCATTTGTCTCAGTGACATTTTTCCTCAGAACTCCATACAGGCTTCCTGACTTCACAGCTATCATGCCTATCATCAGGCCAGTATGATCTCATGGCTAGTAAATTATTACCAAAAATAAACATTTTGACATTTTAGCTCAGCTCTGAGGTCAAGCCAAATATTTTCAGAGCATCAGTCAATCAAAAAGAAGTCCCAGTTGCTCTAACAACCCAGACAATGCGCACAAGTCCCAGTGAGACTGTACACCATCCTGCTAGATTAGGAGTTGTTTGCTCTGAAGAATATCACTTGAGAGGTTGCTGAAGATCAGTACTGTTATAGCTCAAAGGAGCAACCACTCACATCAGGAATTTGTAGGTCAGTTTGCCATCACAATAGTACTCACTGACAAAAGTCTGAATAAATTCACAGCACATCCTTTAATTTATATATCTGTGCCGGTTACAGAAGGTCATAAAAAGCACGAGATCAGAACCCAAACAAAAATTACTAAATCTCATGGTACCAGTCATTAAAGATCTAACTATAATTAGACAGATGGAAGCAGAGAGCAAGCTTTTCCCGCTTGTTTCAGCTCTCTGAAAAATACTTCATGAAGTCTCTTCTTTCAAATAATAAAAAGAAACACTGTGAAAAAAGGGACTGTAAAATGGTACTATCAGAAAAAGAAACAACTTCTACTGTAGCAGTAGTGCATTCAAGAATTTCAAAGATTTCGTGCCCAGTACAAACAGAGCAGTCTAGTGTGCTTAAGCATTCAGGAACTCCCAGGTGGCAGAAAGATATTCTCACATATTTTGCTTTATCCTGAAACCAGATGAAGGGAATTCATCTCATTTCAATCTCTTCTGATCTTCCCATAGCAGAAGGTACCAATTTTCTGCCAGATGTTCTAGACTTATACATGGTAAAACTTTTCTGCTCAAATCTAATGGTGTTCCCATCAGGAGGAAACATATAGCTACACAGAATTACTTTGTACAAACAGCACTGTGGGTGATGACCGAAAAACGTACAAAGTCAATAAATCCATGAAGTATAAATTACCTAATGTGTCACATAGTTTTTAGCAGGTCTTTTGCATTGCTTCACGGGAGAGAATGACTGCATCCCTCCTAATCAGAGCTCCATTTCAAATCCCACAAGATCTTCTAAGACACATTTAGTTTCCAAACACATTTTTTTGATTGTCCTACTCCAACATGTTTCACCCTCCTGGAACAACAGTGGGAAATTATGGGGAATTCGACATAAAAAATAAAACCTTGACAGTTTGAGAAGGATGATGTTACAACAAAGTCTGACACCATGTATGTTCATATTGCTTCATCTTATGCAATGTCCAAGCTTAAAAAAAAATAAAACCTACTCATCAGCATTATACAGTACTTCTCAGCTGCTACACCGAGCAGCTCAACTGTCACACACATCCACAGGCCTGCTGGAAGAACTAGGGCAAATATCAAAAAGAAACAGTCTTCATAAGTTCTCTCCCTCAAAATTTTATACTTGTTAGGTCCCAATACAAGGGGAGGTAGCAATAAGGCAATGAAGATTTCTTCTGACTCAAGACATTTTCTGATCACATTTACCATATTACTGAAGGCTACCAGGCAAAATATGCCTACCAAAGCAAACAGGCTGGCAGGTGGTCCATGTGGCATTAGTCTCTTGGTTTTTGCCTGTCTCCATGAAAGGGAGTTATCATTCCATTTGATTTCAAACCCATTTAAAAGGAAAATAAAACCTCTAGAAGAGGAGCCACTCTCACAGAGTGAGAAAGAACAGAATTATGACCCTGTTCTAAACAAAGGCTAATATCCAGGTCTCACAATTCCTCTACAAGTTCTCTAAACATTGTGCAAAACATAACTTTCGATTTGCACTGCAGCCTGTCTGTGTGCAGATTAATTAAGGTTATCCCTTATTTTCTAACATGCAACAATCAACAAGAGCAGCAGAGAACTAGCCTGGAATCAGAGGCAGCAAAAAAACTCCAGAAGTAAAGCAATAAAGCCAAATGAGAAAAAAAAAAAAAAGAGGGGAGGGGATTTTTCAATTTCCCACCACCTGACAGGAACTCCACTGCATGGCAGCCCCATTCCTATTGCAAGGTGAGCTTCCAGAAAAGTAACTTGTGCCATTAATACAGCAGCCACATTGGTATCTTTATAGGAAACATTCCTGATATTCGCAACTGTTTACTCACTTTAGATTCACAGAGACACCTGGTTTTCCTACATAATTTAAATTGTCAAACATTATGTAGAATCTTGGGGAGTGAAACTGAATGGGACACATTTTGTTTGCATTTGAAATGCACTTCTTCCCAGTCATCAGTAATACATTCCTAACTCTTCTGAAACAACCAGAAGGGCAAAAAGCCAGATGGTATTGCTTCTGGACAATGACAAAGAATACCCAATGACTTGTAACATCACCAAGTTAGGACAAAAGCCTACAGTTTAGGTCCTGACCAGATCAGTACTACTTGGCCTCAGTACTGCCTCTACTGAGAGCTGCTCAGATTCTTACCTGGAGACACCCCTCAGACTTGCACATTTTTCAGCAGTGCTGCTCCACTCAGTCCATAACCACTGTGAACAGAGGAAATAATCAAAAGCACCAACCTGAAGTTCAGCAATAGTGGCCTAGATTTACTCTTGTGCACTGGTCAGTTATTGTTTCAAATACAAAGACTAACCCAGTTTCTTGCCTCTAAAATCTAAGTGCTAATTTGGTTCTACCCAGCTGAAAGCCATTGTGTTGGCAAAATGAAGGAAGCAACATCGGAAATCAATTTATCTACAGGGTCTGTTAGAAATCTGTACAGTCCAGTTCAAGGAATTTGATATTTTTGGTTAAAGCAATGCTCATTTTTTGCAGATTAGTGCAGATTAGATTCATAAAAGCCTGCAATGCCCCTGAGAGTATCTTCTGCCCTCAAAGATCTTCCAGTGCATCAGCTTTATTACAACAACCACACTCGGAATATCAAACCCACTGCTCTAGACCACCACCCCTCTCCTAGTGCATGCCTGATTTATCTGCTGCTGTGCAAAGTGAGCACAAGCTGCCCGCACCCCCAGCCCCGCCAGTGCCCCTCACCTGCATATGGTGCAGCCAGCAATGGTGGGGAGCCCTCCCCATGCACCCGTGTGTCACTCCACTCCCCCTGATGCACCGGAGGCCCTGGCAAAATCTGCCCTAGGGAGGGGTGGCCTGCCAGTGCCGAGGCTGTGCCCCTGTCTCATGTGGGTGCTTTGCAGTCCAGGTGACAGAGCAGAGGTGTGATGCCTTGTTTGGCTTCTCTGTTGTTTCCTGATAAAAGCCACAGATCTTCTGAGAGGTACCTCTCAAGCCAGAGTGAAAAAAATGGGCTGGTTTCACTCTTCCGGTGGCCCCTTTCCTTCCCCTGCCAAACTGCTGAAAAATGGCTTTTCTAGCAGAAACATGGAAAATGAGTGGTTCTCACCACTCAAATCGGTGGTTATTTGCCATGCAGGAGAGTGGCCCATGCAATCTACCAGCCTGCATGCATACACATCACTGTAATAATGAAATCCATGCTATGGAAAATCTTCTGAATTAGAAATGTAAAGAAAGGAGAAACTGAAATAAATCCAAGCTGCAAAATGGCAGCAGTGCTTGCTGTTTGATGTGCTGAAGATAAGAGTAATGGCCACTTAGTTCTTGTGCTCCCTTCAGTGCCCAGTGAGAAAGCAGGGAGCATGGTCAGTTTGCTTTTCATACCAGCAGTCCCTTGCAGTCTGGAGCAGCATTTGGTCCCTTTATGGGACAGGTTCCTTTGTTTCTAGCAAGGATATAATTGTATTTCATTTCTCTAGAGAGAATAGAAACAGTTTCTCTGCAGGGATTGAATTTTAGATCTCTTTTCAGTCCCCAGACTTGCTCAGGCTATTGCTCTGAACAACAGATTAGTCTGTGGGAAAGAGTGTAATGAAAATCTGGCACTGGTGAGGGCTGTTACATCAAGCAGAAGGCTCTGAAGCAACACAGCAAAAGGCAAATAAAGCAAAGGAAAAAGCCTTTGTTAGCCAAGGTAATACCAGATGTCATTTGCATCTATAAATCTGTGGCCTGTCTTCAGTCCCGACGCCATGGGGGATAACACTGTAGTAATTCTGGGAGGGAACTAACTCAAAAGGCTACCTAGGGCATCCTCCTTCTTCTTTGCAGCATTAAAAGTAAATCCCTGTAATTTAATTGTGCAGGGTCAGAGGTCACTGCCCCTTCTATCTGCATAACAGTGATCGAGCCAATCCCTGCTTACTCACACCCCTCAAAGTCTTCACTGAGGCATTCTGAAAGATTTAACAGAACCTGGAGTGAATTTGTTTTATTAAGTAATTACAGAAAGTTCAGACTGAGTTTGTAAACCTCTTTAATGATGCTAATCACCTACTTAATGCTGTCTTGCAATATTGTCTTTGCTTATCATTTAAATGCAGCATGCCTTGCCTCTGAGTGAAGCTGAAGTCTGCACAGGGCACAACTCAAACCCAATAATGAGGGCTGCAAAAAAATCATGAATCTTCATACATAATATCTGACTGGGTGCAACCTTTCTGTCACCATTTACCCCAGCTGCCTGGGGACAGTCACAGGATAAGAGTCTCGATGGCTGTTTTGCCCTATGCAAGAATCTATAGTGAGCTGAATGCCCTCCTTGCTATCCTAAGAGGGAATCCCAGAAGGCCTGAATGCTTTTTTTTCTGTATAGATGCCCTGCCATGTCTTGAAAATAACTATATGTTAGGGTATTTGGAGAGATTGTGATGAGATTGTGCCATTTTTAAATTCCAGAGCAAAATTCTCTCCAGCTCACCCAGCAGACTCATATTTCATCCCCCTCAAGCACCTGAAATGGCTTTCTATGTGGGACGTATGTATGCATGTCCTATAAGGGGCAAAACAAAGGCTCCTACCATTATGCAATTTTGAGTTCCAGTTAGCACATTAAAAGGAAGAAAGCTGCTCATAAGGAATAAGAGCTTTCTCTTGGCAGTAGATCTTTCCACTTAACCTTTTCAGTTTTATACAGTGCTTCTGTTCACACAGATGCAGGGAGATCCACAGATGGCCATGGTGCTGCTGTGATACAGATCATCACCAGCAGAAAAATGAGCTTTCAGAGAGGGTTCATTGCAAACCTGTGCTGTGTTATGTGTAAAACTCTGCAAATGATCCTAATAGTCATGGAAATGAGTTCCATTTGGCATCAATCACAAGAGCTGCTAAGTGAGGGTCTCTAAAATAGGCCTGTTAGGAAAGACAGAAATAATGAGCTGCTGTACTTCTTCTTTAAAGCTCATTAAAGTGGGACAGCTGTTGTTAAACAGTTAACTGCATGAAATAAATGCCAAGAGTAACAGATACTGCAGCTGAGCAAGGCTGACTACCTGCCCTTTATCTGAGCAATTTGCTTATCACATTGAAAGTATCACACAGTCGAAGGTTGGTATTTTTTGGAAACTGTCACCTAATGACAGGCATGGCTGTTACTAAGAAGGTATCGAATATATCACAGTAAAGATCCCAAAAGCTCTCACACAGAATTTCCAGCACAGACAGGCCCAGTACAACTAAAGTGGCATGCCATGTGCAGTTTCAGACCCAATATAATCACCATGGCTGGAACCACTAGAGCAATAGTCCTTAAACAACATGCAACACGCTGCCCATAATCCCTTCCCACATTTCCCATGGCCACAGGAAGCTTCTGCTGTGGGTGGATAATCATTGCACCTTCTTGCTATTGTTGCAAATCTGTGGGCTTTTGGGGGTTGCCTCCTTTACCTTCTTGGTGAAGAATGAATTCAAAGATGATTTATCTTCATAATATATTGTCTTGGAAGTCCAGCTATATCTGGGAGGCAGGAGCTGTGATTTGAATCCTCACAAGCAAGGGAGAGAACTGCAGCCAGTGCTTCTCTGCTGATAGAGTACAACAGGCTATTGAATGACAGCATGAGGGGGGAAGGTGGAGTTACTCTTCCAGCAGTTGTTAATAGAAGCAGCAGGAGTTGTGTTCTGCATGAAGCCACACTTGCTTGATGTGATCTGAGCATCCTTTCTAGGTCAAGCCTCTGAGGAGGAAGAACACCTAGTTTGAGATGTCTGCGTTTGTGCAGTAACGACTAAACTATTCTCTAATAAAACACGGGCAACTCGAAGCAACGAAATGTATGAAATTATAATTCAAGAAAACTTCATACGTGGTCTCATAGTGAGCATGCTAGACATTCTGAGGAACATATTCTGGGAGCTAACTTGTTCCTACAACCAAAAAATTATATAATGTTTTTAAAACCACTGTGCTTTCAGCCATGAACGGTGCCCTGCTGGCTGAGTGCAAACTGTTTCAGGGCATGTAAAACAGCCCAGCTTAATAGCTGTTGGTTTAATAGTTCAGGGACAGTAAGAACTATCTCAGGTGTATGACTTACTGCTAAGCTTCTACAATTATTTCTGACTGCACACAGTATGTACAAGAAACCAACTTTTTGCCAGCTCTGTCCTTTGACAGATATTATCCCACCACTTGCTATTACTGCCTGAATGAAGTGGGGAAGAGGGGCCTTTCATAAAGACCTAAAGAAAAGAATAATGATCCCAAAAACCAGGGAGGTGTGTTTGTTTGGAGGGGAAGACCTGTATATTAGGCTCTGATCTTTGCTGCTATCCTCCATACTTGACAGTAGGAATAAAACAACATTGTTTAAAGAAAATCTGTGAGATTCTTTGTTACGACTCAGAAACATTACATAGAGCTTGGAAATCTTGGAACGCTACAGAATACAATCTGACACGCTGGCATATGTTACCATTGACTGTTAGCTGTTAGGCCGAGTAAATGTAATTTATTAATTACTTTGTCTCTGCATGGCCACAAAACAGAAGCAATCAAGGTATACATTCACCATGCACCTTGACCAAAAAATGAAGAGTATTCCAAACAAATAAACTGTTCTGTCTGTGTCTTAGTGTACTTAAAACATGTTTGTCTAGGCAGGAGCAAAGTTTATGGTAGACATCAGTGTTCCTGGGGAATAAATGCTCCAGAGCAAAAATCTCAGTTTAATTCACTAAAGTGCATTAAGTCTTCACCCATGAGCCAGATCTAGTTATGCCCTCAATAATATTCCTACACTGAATGCTTTTAAGGGGCAAATAGTATTTTGGATCAGTTCAACATCAGATCTCCACAAATAAATTCAGTATGTCTTTTCATTTGACATCTGTGAGGATGGAGAAATTCAAATGCACACCTGTAAGGACATTGTAACCATGCCAGAGAGATGTATGTGGTCCAGACAAGATGATGTAGGTGTATTTTATTAATGATTTCAACCTCAATGAGGCTATCATCAAGCAACCTTTTAGCCATCCTGAAACAAGAAATCTAATCAACCTGAAGCATGACAAGTCACTACAGTATATGCTTCCCATGGGATTTGCAGGGTACAGATATTTCAAAACAAGAAAGATGCACCATCAGTGTGAGTTTCTTTTTAAAGAGCTGTCATCTTCATAGTTAATATTAATACATCCTTTACAGGACTGAAACTTGAACATACTGCCTGTAAATGTTATGTGTATGTTGATATGGTAGGCATCACGTGGCAGGAATAGGATTCAACACCCTGTTTCTCAGTAAGACTGAAACCTCCACTGAGAATATTAGACTATTCAGTCACACTCTTGTAATCAAGTTAATGCCTCTGAGGCACTTGGCATCACTCAGGTCACCACTGAAATAAATCTCATTGGGCACACCAATGTGAAAGGATATCCCAAAACAGGAAAAAAAACCCTATCTCATAGGTATTCAGAACAAGGCAATTCCTTCCCCAAGGATGTGGTGGTACAGACCCCCTGCCCTGTGTCACTCTGCAAAGAGGCTCACTCCCAGGCTGCACTACCAGAGGCTCCTGGGCTGCATTACAACCAGTACTGCTGCTCTTTGTTATATACTGCCAAAGCTTGAGGAGAGCAGGAGTGGGGGAAACTTGGTAGGTCCTGGTTTCCAGTACATTTCATCCTTGTGTACGGCCTCCTGAAACTAAAAGCAATTTTGGTTTCTCATGTACATCAACCTTGTGTGACGCCTGGAACCAAAACAATCTTTCCTGCTTAAGGCTTGGAGAATGAGTCGGTGTGATAGAGTGGTTGGGCCTCCTGCAACCACATCCATCACTCCTGAATACTCCAAATAGAGGGTGCTAAGGAGGGACTGCACTTTCCCCCACACACACTCTGGAAGATTGTTGGTTGCAGTGAAAAAATACAAGCCAAGTTTTGCCCAAAGTAAATTGTCTCATGACCTATAAATACTGATCCTAAGTGAGGCCCATTAGTGATCTCCAAGATCTCAACAGCCTGAGTCTTGCAGCTTCCCCTGAGTTGAGACGCCTCTCAGGCGACACTGTCCATCTGCCAAGACTGACGAAGGAAGATACACAGTCCGTCTGCTAAAGACCAGTGCAGGGACATGTCGATATTTCTGATCTACAGGACATTTTACAAAAATCCTCGAGATCAGAGGATGACAAATTTATTTTTACTCCTAAGATAATCATGATTTTTTTTTCTCTAGTTACATTTGCTTATTTTTGATTAATTGCCTTGTAGTAAGTAATATAGTGACCTTGCCATCGATCAAATATCATTTAACTTAGTTGATTCTTTGCTATATTTTGCTAATTAGCTAACCTGTTGCTCTTGCTTAATAAATTATACTGCTGCTTTTATCTGAAAAGAAGTGCATTCCACTCATTTTTGTGGCAAGTAGAGCCTGTGTTAGGGATCTGTAACAAGTAACAAGGGGAAGTATCTTTGTACATTTTCACACCCCCACAATAAAGGACCACTGTCAAGAAACTTTTATCTCAGCATGTCCATTATAATTGCAAGCCACATTTGTACGTCTCACTACAGCAAGTGCTGAAAAGAGAGAGGCAGGTCTCAAATGTGTATTTGTAAATGTGCTTCGTATTTCAACACAGGAAACAGAATTTAAGTCTCCAGACAACACATGAATTCAAAAGCAGGAAAGAGGTTGGTGAGACAGGTAAGGCTCATCTTCCCAAAGGGCTGTTATCAAATAAGATCCAGCATAATGTGCCCATTGCAGAGAGATTTCCACACCATACATCACTGTGTAAGTACTGCATGTGGAAAAGGGCACAAACCAATCCTCGGCAACAACCTGCACAGGGGTATAAACCAGTCAGCCAACCTGAAACAGTAGGATACTCAAAAAAAAAATCCCCAAACACAAACATCCAGGTTGCCTAAAACAATGCCTCCCAAGGCATCTAAAGAACTGAAAATAGAGAAAGACTACAACACCTACATTCAGGGTAGTTTCATCCCAGTTTCTTGTCACCAACCAAAATCTGTATGAACAAACATCTCCCAGGAAAAAGCTCAGAAAAATTCCCAGATCCACAACTGTTCTCGTGCTACATGGCAGTCACATGTTAGGATAGGATTTGAACTTGGACAAGACCGGCACCAGCATCTTGCTGTGCCAATCATGTAGGTGATCTCAACCCAGACAGCAAACCCAGATCACAAACAAACATGCCTCCAGGATCATACCTTCAGAAATTACAGTCAGTAGGAAATCCTACCTGCTAGTCAATTTCATGGGCAATTTTATCCTCCCTATCCACTGCAGGGATGACACGGGAATGACAAATAAACTGTTCGGCGTGTCCTTGATTTACAAGTGACACAGCAGTGAAACCATCATCTGATTCAACTGTTTTCATAATCTATAACACAGCCATGCTCACAGTGTATATTGTGTTACTTTTCTTTAATAATTTGACTGTATTTAGTCAGGTGCCAGATAGAGGAAAAAGGGACAGTACAAGAAATGACTAGGCAAATGCCACTTCTAGACAAGAATGGAGCCACGCTTTTCTCCCAGGTATGCTAATTCATATGAAACAGTGTAGGGATTCCCCAAATAAGCCAAAAGTCTTACACTAGTCCCTGCTGTTACAGTGTCCAAGCTAATAAAAAAATGGCTTGAGCTAGCTCCTTTGTAGTGGGTGCTCTCTTTGATACTGCCTGGCTTCTTCTGAGCATCTCAGGTGCTCTGACAAGGCAGACAGCCAGCTCTGAAAAGCCTGTGCATCTCTGCCCACATCAGGAGAAGTGTGGAGGACTCAAAGCAGTGTATCAGTGTCTCTGTTCTGGGACAGCACCAGCAATGATAAAGCCACATGCCCATGCATGTCCCTGTGCAACGGGCAGCCTTTGCATTTGAGAAACAATTTTGAATACAGGTGCTGTGGTCTCTGTTTTTGTTCTGTTAGTCCTTGGGGAAGCAGGTTGTTAGGCAACCTATAGTACTTCGTGCAGCATCACCATCTAAGTTTCATTTGCCCTGCCATGACACAACATGTTTGGCTTTTTTACTCAGGAGGGAAAACCTTACAGCAGTGATCGTCATTCTGAACATCATGTAGGATGTATATACACTGTCATACTCAATGGCAATGTATTAGGCAGTAAGGAATGAAAAATCTTTAGAAACTGCTTCCTAACATGCATACATTGTTACTATCTGAAAGTGTGACCACGGTCAGTTTATGAGCCAGCATGTGTTTTCTAGCCCTGCTGGACTCATTTATCTTAAATTCATTTGAACTACCTCATCTGCTAATAGCAAGTCCCAGCAGATGGCATTATATTACCAGGAAACATTACCGCGGTGCCAGTTGCCTTCCCCTCCGCTCCACAGGTTCAGAGGGGAGTCTCAAACTTCTCTATGCTTGGGCATAAGCTTCCCTTTATCTTGCTCCTGTCTTTTTTTCAAGCCTATGTATAGTCATTACAATTCAGATGGGTGGAAGTATGGAGGAACAAAGGTGGAAAGTGGTAGCAAAGCTTCATTCTTGTAGCACTGTTTCAAAATCCCTCACCTCCCTGTGCTCCCTAAGGCCAGAATAATCTTGATGTCAGCACTGGCACTGTATACAACAGGCTGATAATAACCATTGTCTCTCCTAGTATCCTGTAGTCTGTCTTTTCTAGGAGCCAGACACAAAGGCAAGTGTAAATTCGGTGCTGAAATACCTCTGAATTCAGATACCGATGAGTCATAAAAGGTGTTTGAATGCAGTTTTTTATAGCTCAGTGAGAAATAATCCAGGACAGCAGACCCAGACCTTAGGGGTTTCCAGACCTATTAAATAATGAGAGATGGCAGTTCAGGAACTGTCACAACAGCTAGCAGTAGCATTCATTCTGTTCTCAGCTGCCATTCCCTCCCTTTTCCCAATTCCCTGCTGTTGCAGCTCTTCTTTGTCTTCAGGACTTCTGCATGGCTGGCTTTGTTCCTAAGATTAGAAATCATACCATGCAGATGGAGCAAAGCCCTGCTGTGTCCCAGGCTACAGCGGAGGTTGCAAGAGCAGTCCTTAGCTCAGTCTGTGCTTTTGTATGCTACTGAGTCATGCTGCACTGTTGTGCCCAAGCACAAGAAGCTAGACTTCTATAATACTGGTGATACTCCTGTGACCCAGCAGTTCAGGGTCATACACAGACCCAAGGGTCTGCCAGTGTGAGATACAGTTCCCTTATCTTTATTACAGCGCTGCTAACCATGAAGCAGGGAGCTCCCTAGTGACTGTATCCAGGTAAAATCAATGAGGAGCAGGCATCAGCAAAGAACTGGAATAAGCAGAACCACTTAAAAAGGAAGATATTTGAGTGTAACCAATCTGTTCAGCTGTGGAAGATGCAGAGAAGCAATGAGATCAAGTTAGTTCTGGTTCACTAAATAGAGCTTCTTCAGCTTCTGCTTTGCTTGGCACCCTGCTATGTTATATAGACGGCTGTATTAATGCATTTATATATTTAAGAGCCCTTATTCAATATGTCACTGACTGTTCCTGGTTTAATTGCTGGAAGGGTGCCTTTTCTGTGCATGAGATCCTGGCTTTTGATAATTACTCTTCCTAACACGAGCAGGAGTTCCTTTTTCACTCTATTGCGCTCAAAAGGGCTAGCATTTCACTACCTTTATCTTTGCACCTTCTATTACCCAGACACAATCTAATCCATATGTAAAATTTTTTGTGCGTGAGTAAAGAAGCACTACTACTGTGCCATAAGAAAGCTGGAGAAGCTTCGTTCATTATAAAGTGTGCACTTGAGGGTGATACTAGGAAGATGGACTAAGGAGAAGCTAGTCAGACATTTTAAGAAGTCAGTCCATTTTATGCCAGGCAGCTCGGGCAGACCCTCCAGTCTCCTGTGCCACCTGCTGGCAAGCACTGCCAATGACAGCTTCGCAAGAACAGGGACAGTGTCGGCTCTCAGCTGGAATGTGGAGCTCAGCTGCTCAGGGTAATGGAAAAATCTTGGGAGCAGAGGTGCGGGAGGCTGTGCTGACACACCGAACTGTGCAAGGGAGCCGGCAGCCAGCAAGCTCATATCCCCCAGACCTAATGCCCTCCAGTGTCTGCACTGTGCTCTCACAGCCTTTGAGGCTATGCACTGCTCCCAGCCAGGATTTATCACAAGCTGAAGGAGGCCACCTCTTTTCAAAATCTGTGCAGTATATTGTATTTATGTAACACATCAGCATCTGAAACAGATAAATAAACATGAGGGTATTATTAGCAAGTTCTTGATATGCTAAGAATTGGTCCAGAACCCACTGAAACTGGAATATTTCCCTAGGCATTTAAAGAAAACAGTTGTACAGACAAAAAGGAGAAAAAGAAAACCAAACCAAACCAAAACAGAAACAAACAAACAAAAAAAAATCCCACCAACCAACCAAAAAACAGATAAAGTTGAACATCTACTTAATGTCTAGGACATGCTCTATCACCAAACTATTTCCTAACTGATTAGCAAGTTCAATATGAAAGCAACAAGTAGAAGATTGCTATTGAAATCTTCTCCCCCCCCGCCCCCAAGCTGTGAGAAGGTAAGGAATATAGCCTTCTGATTTGCATCCCTCTTACCAAAAGGTTACAGGAAAATGGTTTTCAGAATTCCTCAGACAACCTCCTGCTATGTCTCCCTTTCTGATTTGTGATGCACTGGACTGAGCTTTGAGTAGCACCGAAAGACAAAGTTCAGTTTTGCAGGATGTCAAGGAAAGGCAGTGCCTGAGATAGGGTACCAGCTTTTTACCTAAAGGAATATGCAGCAGCAGAAATTGTGGTACAGTGAAGGGCCAAGCTACTCTTTTTTTTAAGAAGGAATTATGTCCAGATAATTTTGCCCCACATAACATTCCTTCCTCCTACACACACATACATAATTTGAACACCCACTGCCCTTTTGGTCCCTAGTTGGATGTCACTAGCTAGAGGTAACACCTTAGCTGCACCATAGCTCCTATCTTCCCTATAAATACTTCTTAGACTTTGAAAGCTGCAGGTGGGCAGATCACAGTCAGCCAGTGTTACTTCTCCTTTACACTCACTGTCTCTCAGCTCACTCAAAAAAGCTGGTGGCAAAGAGGAGATGAGCAGGAAAAGCAAAATTGTCATCAATACACTTTGTTCTCTACCTTGTTCTTCATCTCATCTCTTGCCTTCCTTTCCATTTGCTGTTTCTCACTCATGAGAAAGGCACATAAGTGTCTAATATTGAATGTCCTGCCATGCTCAGAGACAGTGCTGAAGCTCAGGGCCATTCTTGGGGTTGGCCACAATAAATCAGTTCTCTGTGCTAGATCCATATATGTTGCTTTATGCTTCTTTCTCTTGCTTGTATTACAGCAGGCTATCATTTCAGCAAAACTCTGTAGGTCAGCAGGAACAAGGAAAAAAGTCCTTATTATCTGTCTGAAGTTTCTGTTTCATAAGTTCTCTGGTGCAAGGATTATCTTTTTTACCAGTTGACTCAGAGGAATTGACCTTGATTTCTCAGGCTTCCTTGGACACTAAGAAAGAGCAAATACTGAATGTTGGTGACCTTGCATCTATGGGCAGCCAGAGGCAGCAAGTTGCTTCACATGACAGGTATGAAACATGTTCTCTCACTAAATGTAAAAATCTTTGGCAGGAGGTTGCTGACAGTGAACAATCCCAGAAAATTCATGTGACAGGTTGAATTTAACCTAATGACTGCTGGAGAAATGCAGTGAAGTTGAAGAAGACTTTCAAACTTGGAGAACCAGGTGTTTTATCTTCATGATACATCTCACTGGCCACTTTATATACCTAGCTTTATTTTGCTCATTAAAGTAAAATGAAATGTCTGACTCTGTGCTGAGCGGTTTTCCAAGTGGAGCTGCTAACTGGATCGGAAAAAAACGAGTGGCTTGCTTATTTCCAGCATTTTCTGAAGCTGTAGGCCTTTTCAAAGCCCATCATGCAGAGAGTGAATCAGGCCACAATTCACTGCATAAACACCTGTGCTGTGGCAGGGTGGGATGAGATGATCCCAAGAGGTCGCTATTAAGCAAAATGATTCTGTGCTTCTCTGAATACCTGATTAAAGCATTTCAGATTAAAATCGCTAATTACTACAATGCTTTCTGGCATTGTTCCAGAATGTCAGAGCAGCAGAGAGCACAGATACCTCACCCAGTAGGTTGGGGGAGCTGCCTCATGGCGATGCTGGCTGTCCCTTGGTGCCATGCCATCATACATCTATTGTAGCCCCTTTGTGGGAGTGACTCCTTGCCCAGGGCCTGACAGACAAGGAGAAAGGGCTGGGGCTCGGACCTTGAGCATTTCCTTGATCGCGAGAGCGATCAGGGGCTGGGGTGGTGGTGGGTGGCCAGGGAGGGCTGCCTGCCGGCCTCCGTGCTCACCTCTGCCACAGCAGGACAAGTTTTCTTTTGCTCTATCTCCTGAACACAGTTGAGCGAAGGGGACAGAAAACAGCACAGAGAAGAGGTCAGGAAGAAGGTTTGGGACAGGTAATGTCTGCCTTCTGCATCCACCCAGGGCCTGGCTGGAGAATGAGGGCCTCTGAAGGGAGCAGTGGTATACCCTGGGCCTGAGGGGAACTGGAGGCAGGCTGTGCAGCTGGGCAGGGTGGAAAGTAGGCCCCTGGGTGGCTGGGGAAGCCCCCTTTCCATGGGCAGGGTAGGGACCTGGTGCGCAAGTCCAGTGAAACACAGGGGAAGCTGCCAGCCCCGGGCAGTGGGGACCCCTATGCTACAGCCCATCAGAGGCCGCATGGGCCTAGGTACTGGGACACATGTCTGTGCCACCCTGCAGATCGCACAAAAGTCCCCGCCCCATGGTGAGCACAGGAGGAAGGCCACTTGGGTCTGTGGGGCGGGTACAGTCATGCAGGACACAGTCTGAGTGCCTGCAGGTAGCATCAGTGTAGACTGGGGCCAAGAGAAGCCAGAACTGGAGTGGCCATTGAAACTCCACAGTGCCCAGCGGCAGTTGGTGTCCTCCCTCCCCCGGGTCCAGAAGGCTCTGTGCTGTTGGAAGTTGTCACAACAGTCAGTGGTTACTCCCCGGTATGGCCCTGCGCTCCAACAGTAATGGTAAGCAAACTGCACAGCCAGGCCTAGCACATATCAGCCTTACTGGGAAGGCCAGAGTTTGTCCCCAACAGCATGGGCTTGAGGAAGTTTTATGGCTGTATGTGACCCAGCTGGGCACTGCTGTGGGGTAGAAGCTGCTGTGGCTGTGGCTGGTATTACACAGCAGGGCAAGATACTAGCAGAAAATGCACTGAGAAATTATTGTTGTCTCAGGAAGGCCCTGAGACTCTGACTACTGGAGGCTGGCAGGTATTCAAGAAAGTATCACCACAGGCATGGCCTTTCCTTGAATTATTGCTCGGCTTCCACTTTTTGCCACTGTAAGACTAGGTCAGAAGTCTCTAGCCCCACCTTCTCTGCCACACACACTTCTGCCATAAAGATTAATACAAATTTCTGTGCCAGTCACAGTCTTCCTTAAAGAGGCAGTGAGAAAAACCTCTGCTACAAGAGGGTAGCAGGGTTGTGGGAATATAAAACTATGAGAGAGTCCTCATAGCCTTTGGACATAGGGCAGAAGGCCAGTTCAGGCATTGATTCGTAGGGTGATTTCCATTTTCATTTACATACACTGTTCATGTTCAATTCCTGGGTGAGGGATTGCTATCAGCATAACAAGGTCTCTTTAGAGGATGCTAACCTGAATACTAACACTTCCTTCTCAGAAAACACCACTTCACCCAAACAGTTTGCCCATCATGTGAGAAACTGAGAGAACTGTTACAACAGTGTACTAACACCAAAGTATTTTTCCATTTTAGTAGATCTCCAGACTGCTGTCTTCCTGAACATTGCAGAATTTTTCATAGCCTAGGTGTAGGCCACCTCTTGCAAAAGGGAAGGATATATGTATGTTAAACCATATAGCAGATCTAGTGACCTGTGCCATACCTGTATTTTGTAACATATACCACAAAGTCCTGGACACTTTACAAACCTGTGTGACCCTTCCATATACAACTAGTGTTGAAATAAGGGTTACCTAACTAAGCAGATGCTGTGTCTTAAGAGACTTCTGATGTAACAGCTGAAAGACACTTTGGCTATACATTAGATCAAGTCCAGGTGAAAACAGTTTATGCCATACTAGCACTCATGCCAATATTTCAGGAAATCCAAGTTTTCTCAGGGATAGCCTTGGAATCCTCTCTGAATTGTTACTTTATGATAAGAAACATGATCAAACTAAGATAACAAGTAAACGTTTTACAAGTGAAAAACTAATTAGAAGAAAAATGGTCCTATAAATTCACAGTTGCAGTATCCATATGAGTATTATAATCAAAAATAAGGAAAAATATTCAAATTTTTGTAAGTTCTCTTAAGACTATTTGCTATCTTCATCTCTGATGATGCCAGGGCAATGGTGAGTCACAATCATAAAATTCAGGTTGTAAGATCACTTCAGATGGAAAAGATTTGTATACATTAACTAGAAGTAATAAGGGAACCTGTGCTTCTTATTTCCTAAGTCTGAGGCTCTGCTATGCAGTCAGGTTTAAGGTGGAAGAAAAGGGAGGAATTTTTACAGATTTTTTTCTGTGTGTAAAGAAGCACATTTTAAGGTATGTGAATATAGTCACTCTTTTCAAAATTGCATCTGAAAACCTCAAGGTCCATGACCCAAGCGGTTATCTCTTAAAGCCAAGGACTAACAAACATACACAACTGAGGTCAATGCTTTGCAATAAGATGTGACCAGCCAGAACTGTAAGGTACAATACATTTTTCATCAGTATGATTTGTTGCTATTTGCTGTCAATAAAATGCTGGGAATGAGACTCCTTGGTTCTTCCAGTGCTGATAGATAAGGTCAGTCTACTGGTTGCTGTGTATGGCAAAGAGTTAGGTCTTAAGATGCTGTTTATTTATGTAATACTTCCATTAACACAGTCCTCAGTCATGTATGGGATTGTTAGAGTGGTCTTTTTTTTTAAACTCACCAGTCAACCACCTAAGCTTTTGCTTTTTTAATTCTGAGGGACAGCATAGAGAACTGATGCCCCAATTTTCCAGCCAAACAAGAAACAGAATTTCTTCCAAAGGCAAAGCAGGAGACAAATGTGCCTAAGGTGACTGAAAAATTGGTGCATACAAACATGCTTGGATAAGAGAATATTAGTAAACTCCTTATTCCACAGTAATCACTCCAGAGGAACCATTCGTTTAGTTGCACGGATGAAGATGAATATTTAATGGACCAGTTCTAAGGGCTAATGAAAATATTATAAAGACTAATGCAGAGGCCAGTAAAAGATTTTCTGCAGCAGGACACCTGTCCTAGCTTTAGCACATTGCAATGCTGGATGTAGCTAAAAGTCCTAAAACTGGAAGTAGGAAAAAACCCACCACCACCAACAACAAAAAAAAACAAACATAGAAAACCAACCAAACAAAAACCAGATATGAGAGAAAGCAAAGGAAGAAAAAAGGATGTACATTTTGCTTTCACAGAAAGTCTCACTCATCCTATATGTGCAATCAATTATTCAAATAATTTGTTGACAATTTATGTAATTATTTCTAATTATTCTTGATTAGACTTCTGGAATTATATGTCTACATCTAAATGTATGCATCATAAATGAAGGAGGTACAGCCTAGATGAGGAGGAAATGTCATTTTATTTTTCAATTTGTTCATTTTTAGTATTTAAAAGGACTCATGAAGCTTAATTTACATGATTCTAAACAGAGTTGCACTAAACGCATCTTTATTAGGGTAGGGTTTTTTTGTAAATTAAGTAGTAGAACCTCTTCAGTTATGGAGGTGAGAATTAACTGGGGTTTTTGATATTCAGGAAAGCTAAGAAACACCTTAGAGTTGTGCAACTGACATGCAAGTAATGTGAGTATTCACCTTTCTACAAAATCAAGTCTGTAGTGTTAAGATAAGTAGGTTATTTGTAGGAGAATATAGTTATTTGAATAGGATAGTTAATTTAAGTTTAATTTGTTTTTTATTAGTTTCAGAGTCTTTGCCTTTCATATGATACAAATTTAGATGTCATGTTTCCTTCTGTTGTAAATTCAGCTATGTACTTATAAATGTTTAGCATTTTACAGTTGTGCTTAGAAGTTCTTGATATGTATTGGGTAAGCACCTGAACTTGATTTTTTGTACATCTTTATTAAAAGCCATGATAAAGCTACTGGGTCTGATTCTGCTACAGCTGAGAGTAGTGTAAGCTAGGAGTGTTTTCTGAAGTCAAATAATTCTGCAAGCAAAGTACAACACTTATTCTAAAGATCTTTGATCAAGCCCATTTTAGTTAGAAATGAGCACTGATTTTAATGGCATTGTATCTAAGATTGCATCTTCTTACACGAGGGAATACTACATCTGTGCAAAATAGATCCTGTCCACCATCAGTTTGTACTATTGGGCAAATTCCTACTGAAGTGAGCATATGCTCACTGCCAATTTAATTCAACAACAGATTATTACTGCAGGAAAATCCTACTGGCTAGATGACCTTCTGTTAATACTTAAATCATAAATATATTTCTGGATTTAATTTATTTCTTTTGAGTTAACTAGAAAAAAAGACACTTTCTGTGCACTTACAAATATACGATCACATTGTAATTAATATAAACTTTTATTTTGAGTGTGTCGGGATGCATAAATGAAGATCTTTGGGAAAGACATGAAGATAGGTGAGACCTACTGAATCTTCTGCATTCTCTTTCCTCTAGAAGCCTTGCCAACGTGTACAGCAATCCAATCACAGCAGCTCCTCTGTCTAAGCAGAATACATTAAGTCAAACCATACTGCCTTTTTGAAGACAGAAAACAGGACTACATCTGCTCTGATGCTCGAGTATTAGCAACTGAACAGCAAAGATTTATCTACCAGAAGTTTCAACACACTAGAAAACATTGTCATGACCTCTCCTGAGAGAGGAAAGTTTTCAGAAGTTTTTCTTTTTAATGCTCAGAGTAATGAAACCTCAGATGAAAAGCACTCTCTGCAAAGATGCCTCTCACTAACTCATGCTGGCCAAGAAGACACAGCATCAGCTTCAAGAATCTCTGAAGGTCTTAAGGTTACTGAGGAACCTCAAGCACAGATTTTAAAATATGATCTAGAGATACCACCTCAAGCCAAAATTATATCAATACCACTTTCTTCTTTCCCGTCCAAAATGCAGCAACTAATAACAGCCAGAGCTAAAAATGTCTCTCAAGTAAGACAAACTACAGAAGTACCAAGTGTAACTTATATATGGCCAGTAATGAAGGTGGAAGAGGCTTCCAGTCCCTTTTGGGATTATTTTCTAAAATATCTAATAACAACCAGCCAAAACTTAACAAGTCCCAAGGTACTAATGGAAGATGTGAAATGTTCCCAAACAGCTCCAGTGAAACAGCTTGCACAAGAAGAGCTAGACAGAAATACAGCCAGATCATATCCTCTTATTCTGAAATCATGTAACAGTTTTGTTTCAGGTATTTTAAAATCACTGAGCAGTTACAATAAGGATTATAAGAGTACAATACCACTTTCATCTATCAGTCATAGTAGAGAGCAACTGGAAATTCCTCTCTTTAAGGGAAATGCCATAGTGATATATAATGAGCAAGTCTATCTTCTATATCTCAAGGGACATGAAGCTCTATCACCAGAAACGGAGAAACCTGGCCATCATATGCTGAATAGAACAACCACATTTTGTCTCCTTACATGTAGTGATATCCATGATGTAATGACCAAAATTCCATATCAGCTGCTGCGAGGGCAGTGTGTTGTAAAACAGAACGTACAATGTCTTACAGCCCTTGCTACCCCCACATGCCAAGATGAGACTTCAAATGCAACACAAGCCTCTTCAAACAGGATGACTACCATCTCCCAGACCAAGCAGTGCTCCTCTTCTACTGGGAAAAGACACCAGGTAGTAACCTATGGTGATCAACTGAATGTCTATGTGCAGAGAGTAAATTACTTTCCCCTTAGATAGAGCCAAATGTAAAGTGCATTATTCAGGATATTTATAAAAGAACAAGTAATGTGAAAGATGAGTGACCTGGTTTTGATTTCACTTTTGTGGAGAAGCCGAACACAATTCCAGTGGACTCAATCACTGTAGATGAAATCAAAGTAAGGCTCACAGGTCTTTAAGACTTTACCATTTAAACAGAAAATATAATTAAATATTATTGTGGAAAAAATCAATCTTAAGTTATACCAAGATTATTTTAGCATTTGAATAGGACAAAAGCACGCCACTTAATGGGAGCAGCCTGATGCTATTTAGAGAATAGCAGGGCTGAATTTATTATAATCTCAAGATATTTCCCAAAGGAGAAGGTGGGGTCTCTGAAAAGAGGTGATGAGTGCCGTCACAGTGAAAAAGTCACAGTGAAGGAATAGAGAAGGGCTGGGTTGCCCTTCTGATTTAATTCCTCAATTAAACTCTTCTTGCAAAGCCACATCCCTGAAGTAGAGGAGAATGTAGAAACAAGCTGTGAAGTTAAACAGAGGTAGGAGGAAAATGATTGTCCAACACTCACTTTCAGGTAGTAAGTTCTACTCTTTCTCATTTCAGTTCCTCAACAGCACTGCATTCCCATCCAAAGAAGACCTGCAAAAAAAAAATTACAAAGAAGCACAGAAGGAAAAAGACAATGAACTAAGAAAAAAATTTGTTATTTTTAAAGATCTAAGAGTCCATCTCAACAGGGTAAGTCTCCCTGAACTTATAGGGGATTCTGGCAAATCTTCTGCACTTAAATGGAAGGTAACCACCGGGAAAAAGGAATGGGGGGCAATGTGCCATGGGTACCTAACTTACAAATATAAAGTTAGCATCACTTTGAAATGTTCATTATACAACATTAGCACACTTTTCCAAAATTTTTAGTGTTTAAGTCCCCATCATAAAACATTTTCTATTTGGGAGCCTTGCAATGTTTATAAAGAATTATGGTGCTGATATTTTTTATATCAGTGCTGTTTGTAGAGTCAGGAAACTAACTGCTTTTCAGTCTACATTTGCTCAGTTACATTTTGTTGTTTTCTGCAGGCTTTAACTAAACTCACAGACAAGAATACCAGGTCTCGCTAGAGGTAGTTTCTACCATAATAAGTAGAATTTCAAATGAGAATGCACTTCTTCAGACAGGGAGAGGGAGTAGTTGCATCATGCCCTAATGAAGTGCAGCTTTTAAATATGTTAAAAATGACTTCTGATAACTGTTTAATAAAATTGTATTAAATTATACCTAAATGCTCTGAAGTAATACAAATTTAATTCATGGCAGCCTAAACAAATATAAAGGCACAACAGATTCTCTTGTACCTTTTAGATAAATGTGTCCCTTTCAACAGCGCACAGAGTCATCACAAGTGAAGCGGAGGTAAGAAATACAACTAATATGTATACATATACTAATATGTATACATATACAACTAATACATATATACAACTAATATGTATATATATATAACTAATATGTATATATTCAGATGTAAAAATAGTCAAACCACAGGATCCCAGCCCAGATCTGTTCTAAATAATGTTATATGTGATTAATCTACTGGTTTGTCAAAGACCCTAATTTTGGAGTTTTCCTTAAAAACTCGAGTTAAGTAATACAATGAGCTTGTGTTTGTATTGATATCAAGCCTGATGGTCCTTTCTAAGATCTTTGTACTATTTGCTGCAATATATTTGCCTACTAACTGGCAGATGTGAGTAAGTTCCATGAAGAGCATCGGAATCTTCTTGTGGACAGGAACAACAGAGTCCTTATCTAAAGTAGGTTTTTGTTTTTCTCCTACACTGTCCAGACTAGGAAATTCTCTTTGGAAAGCAAATAAATTATGGATTATGTAACAGTTGTTTAAGAGTGTAGGCATTAATTGTTACACATTCGATACTTTTTCTTTAACAGAAAGCTCTGCCACTTGAACCAGTTTTGCTAAAGAGAAGAAAAGTAACTAGAGCAATAGGAGTGATCTCAAAGAAGAGGAAGAAGGGCGTGCACTCAAACCAGAGATGTAGCACTGCAAAGACTGTGAAAAGGGGAGAAAAAATTACTCTATGCAGTCAGTGTGAAAGTCCAAAGAACACCTCAGATGCTGCCAAGACCTTCTTTTGAAAAGTGCTCCAAACAAACCCTGTGCATTTGAACCCAGATGAAGTTTCCCAGAGTAAAATTTTGCTTTCTCATTAATGAAAGGACACCTTCTCTGCAAATGCACCTGTTGTAGATGAAATATCAAGAGGAAAAAATGAATGTAAACAAACTTTTTACATCCTTAGAGGATGAGAAACATCAGTAGAAGCAATATGCAGAAAAAAGCAGCAGAAGTGCAAAATGGTTCTCATTGGTCTTAAATTACAAATCCTCAGTATCTGGCTCTATGTGGTGTGTGTGGATTATTTGTTGTTCTTTCTATCGTGCTTCTGTTCATTTCTTTATTTATATATTTATTTTTAATCTCAGTCTTTAGTTTTACACCTAGTATCTCAAAAACACTAACCATTTCTTCTCTTAGAAAGTCTTTTATGGAGTGGGTTCATTATTACAGGCTGTGTGTGCTCTATCCTCCACTAGTGGAAAACTGATGGAGCTAACAGGCTCCCACAGTTGTGGGAGGAGCATCACATGATACATACAGAGAAACAGTATGTACTCACAGTACTCACAGACATTTGATGTTTAAAGACTAGTAACCAGAAGTCTTTACATAGAGACCTCTGGAGGTGCTAATGCATTATTCTGAGTTTCTTTCCTACTTGGATACTGTCCTGGATTTATTTATTTTTTTTTGCTGCTAGTAATTTGTTACACATCCTTAGAGACAGAGGTGTTCTAACCTTTGATTTAAAGCTCAAGTAAATATTGTTACATAACACAATATGGAAAAGTCCCCATTTGGTTTCCCTTTAAATACTAGAGAGACCTTAATTGCATCCAGCATCAATGTAAGGCAACAGAAAACAACATTGCAAGAATAGGACATGCTCTGTATTCTGAATGTGTTTGCTAAAAGCCAAGGACTACACAGCTGATGTAGATACACCCCATTGGTATGTTCTTATTTACTGCTAGCAAAATCAATGGGAAGATTGTATATAACATGAACTTAATTGAGTAGAGTACTAGGGTATCCTATCCAATGAGTAAAAATGTTCCATTGCTTGATGTTTGCTATTTCTTATACATTATCTCTTTTGAGTATTATAATAAAGTTGACACACTGTCCTGTTTCTATTAGCTAATTTACCAGCATATTTTGGAAAAGGTCTTGAAGCTTTTGGGTTACTGTTCTTTAAATGATGCCAAAAAGAGAATATTTGAATAGAAGGGAAAATAAAACAGGTACCATTCACCACCTCACAGCTTCTTCTACCCATCAGGTTATTTTTATCTTTCCTGGCAGCAAATGCCCTGTAATGAAAGTGTGGCCTCCTGCTCACACATAAAACAAATTCATCACATTTTTAATGTACAGTGGAAACTAAAGTAACATGTAAAGTATGAAAAGTATCCCACTGCATTTCCAACACTGTGTATTGTTTTCTACTCTGGGTAGTCCTCACTGCAACCTTGCTCTAGGCAAAATTCTGCACAAATGTGCTTCATAGCCCCAATTCATCTTTGCAAAGCTGAGTTCCCATCTGTAATTTTCCCACAAACACTCCACTGTTTTATTTCTGGCAAGTATCATTCAAGCTATGTAGTACAAACAAAACAGCCATTTCTCTCCCACTATTAATTTATAGAAACAAATGTAAGGTTTCCAGCACTGGCCAAAATCAATACAACAGAAATAATCACATCTAATCCTGTTTTCACTCTTCCTTCTAGTTAGAAACATTTTTATAAATTTGGGTTTAGTCTTGTTCAAATCCATCTAAAATTGCCAAAACAGCCACAAATAGCAATGACCTATCCAGAAAGAATGACAAGATTTTAATATTTGACAACTTTCAGTTAAATAGTGCCCCTTTGCTTTATTATTTCCATATTTTCTTGACTTTTTTTTTTTTTTGTAGTAATATGTGATACACTTTACCTGATCTATTTTTGAGGTAGAAATCCTGGTCTTTATTTTTAAGGCCCCGAAGAGACAGGAAAAACTGTTATGCTTCAGTGTTCACATTTCAGATGGTTTATGATATTTTATTATTTGCCATTATTCAAGCAATAAAGAGATTCTATAACCTCATTGAATTCTTGTTTCTTATTTTTCTCTTTCTCCAGTTCAAGATCCTTTCATTGAAAAGAAAGTTTACGTAGAGTCTACAGTCTTTTTGAAGCACCCTTCACCTGCAGGTATCCCCTGCTAAAAACACCTTGCAAAATGTTTTCTTTTTATATCCAAAACAAGGTTTATAAGCGGGGATAATAGCTGCCACCACAGTAACAAGAATATTTAGAAAAATTCCTTCATGAAAATGCTTAAATGGAAAGTAACCACCAGGACAAAGAAAGAGGAAAAACTGCCAAAGGTACTTAAGTGTTGCTATACAAATATAAAGCGTGCCTCACATTGAAGTGCTCATTACATTTCATTAGTACACTTCTCAAAATTTTTGAGTGTTTGATCCCCTGACATAAAATATTTTCTATTTAACAACCTTGCAATGTTTATAAGGATTTATAGTGCTAATATTTTTTATATTGGTAGAGTCAGGATGAATATTGATAGTCCTGTGCTACTGATATTTCTTCACATGACAGCTAAAATTTGAAGAGTGTAGTCACAATAAATCACTAAAACCAAATAAGGACATCAGTTTGATTTTTCAGCTTTTAAAGCGTTCTTTCCACAACTCCAATTTTATTTCCTACAGAACTGCTAGACACAGGATATACGGAGTAAAGGAGGACATTCTGTCAATGACAAGTTTCTCTCCAGTCAAGTTCTGAGAGAGGCTGTGGCAAAGGCCAGTTCAAAATGGGAGCCTTGCATTAGGTACTCTGACACTTCTCCACTCTTATGAATATGGGCTCATTACATACTATAATGATGTGCCTTTCAAGATCAGTAAAGTTTTCCTCACCACTATTACTTCTAAAATGCCAGGATCTGTCTTTTCTTTCAGTTCTGACAAAAATTGCAGACAGAAAGCCAGCTACTTATGAAGTCTTTTCCAGGTCTGTTTGTTGTCATTCATACAACTGCAACTGCAAGAAAAAGTGCCTGCTGACTTCTTCCTGCTAGCCATGGTTTGCAGTCTATCCGTGCCAATGCGTGTCTTATCGGAAGCAACAAATACTACATTTTTTTGTGAAATATTTCAAGGCGAGGTAAAGCAAAACTTTCCAGAAATTACATTGAAAGAGCACAGGTACAAACTACTTTTTTTTTTTTTCCATTCTACCAGAATCCAAATGAAACATCCATTGTAAGCAAATTTGTCTCATGGAGAGGGACCTGGGGGTTCTAATTGACAAGCGAATGAATATGAGCCAGCAGTGTGCCCAGGTGGCTAAGAAGGCAAATAGCATCCTGGTTTGTATTAGAAATGGTGTGACCAGCAGAAGCAGGGAGGTGATTGTCCCCCTGTACTCAGCACTGGTGAGGCTTCACCTTGAGTACTGTGTCCAGTTCTGGGCACCTCG
>JANHFX010027823.1:0-12050 GCA_027560015.1 Chloroceryle amazona
CGTGGCTTAAGCCAGTTAACTAAGACATGTTATAAATTCAAAGAAAGAAAAGGCCAGCATGCTGCAGTTAAGCACAGGCTTTCCCCTTCAGCAGCAACGCCGAATCTGACAGTTCTATATAAAAAGGAATAAAATAAATAGGACAGTTCTACATAAACAGGAATCTGCAGCTCCTGGATTTTACAAACTGAACAAAATGCATTTACTACCTTATCCTTTCTTGAAATTTGCACTTGCAAACCCAGTAGTAATTCAGACAAGAAAACAAAGTCCTGATTATCTGAATAATGAGGTCTTGAGGCTATGAAAAGTAAAGCACCTTGAGCATTTCACTAAGGTCTAGAAAAGAAAGAGTGCAAAGCTACAAAAGAGAAACTTAGCACTGTTCTGATGGAGCTACACCTTAAGTATTTAAGAAGGTTACATTTTAAGATTAAAAAAAGAGAATACATGGGTGGTGCAGATTGTAGATGAAGGAGGAGGATCGTGTTCTCCACATATAAATGAAATACTGAATTTCTAATTAATAGAGAGCTCTGTAGAAAACATACAAAAGTAAATTAGAGCTGTATTTAAACAGCTGCAATGTTTAAATCTAAAGCTAGTATGAATGCTCTTGATGAAAAAAAAGTAATTTGCCACAAAAAGAAAAGGTAAGTAAAATGCTTTCATAATACCTTTGTTATTTTGGACTAATGAAGTTGTTTTTGAAAACAGCAAGAATACACAGCACTTCTTTCTCATACCTTACATGCCTTTAAAATTTGCTAAGCCTAAATGCAACAAAGTTTCATTCAGTTCAACCTCCTGCCTCTCTCACTCTCCTTTCCCAAAACCAAAGTCAAAACACAGGAACACAGACTTGCCAGGTGCTCCTTGCAAAAAATAATAATAAAAAATAATAAATAAATTTTTGAAAAAGACAAAAGGGGTGTGTGTCAAAAATATAACCTACAGTAAGTTATTCTAGGAGTACACAGATACCTAAGATGCAACACATGACATGGAAAGGTTTTTCTATACTGCTGATAAAATCTTCCCCTATTTGGTCACCGAACTTTGGTTATTCAGCTAAGAACATAATTAAACTATTGCCATCCCTAGAAATTACCAAAAGGGATATTCTTATAACACATCTTAACTGGCTGATGATGTAGAATGGAGCACAGAGGTCTCTGGACATTCTTGTGCAGAAGGTTTGGGGAGGATAAATCAAACAATCTTTATCTCTGCTAGAGGTGTAATCATTTCAATATAAGTGCATACTTGTTTCCAACCTGCTCATTACATTATGCTGAAATAATAAGTCAGCATTAATAACCTCCAGTGAATCCATGTAAATACATTCCTTTTAGTTTGCTCAGCAGTAGAACAACAACGATGGTTTAGACTTATTAAATTCCTGGTGCTTTCCCCCGCCCCTGTTTCCTGGCACTGGATTCATGCACGGTGTTCTAGAAAACTCAGCACCTGATTTACCTTTCACTGTAAAGAAATGAGATTCATTAAGCATTCTTTGAACATAGTTGACTTCATTAAATATCTGTGACTTGGTGAAATCACATTTTTCCCTTTCCTGTGAAAACCCCTGCAGGAGAATTTTAGTGGGTCCAAATTGTTCATATATGTTTAAAAAAAAAACCCTGACACCATCACCAGGAGCTTCTATTGAGAAAAGCACTCCTGCATTCTCATCACTTGTTCTAATTCTGCAAGCCAAACTGACATCTAGTCACTGTTGGAGCCAGTCTGCAGATACTTCCCTACTTGAAGAGGTGGGTAAGGTTGTAGAGCTGAGAAAGGTCTGCATCTCACACTCCCATTCACAAATTTCTTCCTCATCTTGCTGCTGTACTGCAATTAGAAAGCTGACTCCTCATCACAGGTTCCTCTGCCCAAAGGGCCCTGAGAAAGCTGTCAAATATATACAGCATAAATACAGTATAGGGGAGGAGAGGTGGAGGAGGTTTGGGGGGAGGTAGGGTGAGACAGCTTTTAGCTTCTTTATTTGCCTACCATACGTTTTGTTTACAGTGTGACACTGGCAAAACCAACTTCTAGATTTAAAAAGCCATTGCCTATGATCAAAACTACTGCATATTGCTTCAGTTTTCAGTCATATGACAAACTCCCTTATCCCTTAGGCTTCCTTCACTGAATTCAAGGCACAAGCTTTCAAGTTTTCATCTCCAGCCCTGCTAGACTAGCTGACAAAAGAGACACTGTACTGCCAGTCCAGCTGTTTATTCCAGCAGCACTGGCTCCTAGTAAACAACCAACACAGATGTCCTTATGCAATTTCCTGTTCTTCTCAAACCTCGCTCTGATTCCACCACCAAAACAGCTCACAGCAGAATCATGAGCCTCCTGTTCGCAAGGTGTCTGTCACCTCGAGCTGCCTCTGTGATTCAGTGAGTCTTCTCAGCAAGAAAGGACTGCTGTGATAAAGGAGGCAGAGAGGGCTTTGCACTATTTCATGTTTTAGCACTTCTATAATATAGTAGATTTTCTTATACGAAGCCTTCTTAATTATCACTATCTACTGCAGTACCAGGAAGCAGCTTTATTTGCTGTCGCCTTCGTTCCTATAAAGGCCCATAGAGAAGTGTTTTGGTTCATCCCAGAGTCTCACTGAATACAGGGGGAAAATAAAAAAGAAAAATTAATGGTAATAATAAAAAAGCAGCTGGACCGTATCACACTTCTTCATTCTGAACTCTTTTATGATCAGTGTCATGGTTACCCATGCATCCAGGTTCTCTTATTTTAGAGAGATTAGATTTAATTTTCTTTTCTTCTCTTCTCCCTTTGTGTCTCATTCCTTTTCAGACTTTTTGGATTTGCCTTTCACTTTGCCGTGTCCTTTTCTGAAGGGCTCTCTATCATCAAGCTAAACTTCAAATTTACATAAAATAAACAAGTTTAATTCCTTCTTTTGGGTTTAACTGGGAAAGCTTAGGAAAAAAAGGAGAAGTCTTGAATCTAGTATATAGAGTAACTTGCAAAAATCTATGTGCCGTGAATTATATCACGCTTAGGAGAGTCTAATGTTCATACACAGCTCTGTCATGCTTTTCCCATACCTGAAATTTCCATATGCTTCTCACATGCTTTCTGATGATAAAATGTTCACTTAGCAGAAGGAAATATTCTTAGTACGATGTTAGAGCATACTATTAAAATAAAACTTAGTCTCTCTGCATACACAGAGAGATGTTAAGCCACTCACATCAAGCCTCTTAGGAGAGTGATAGAGGAAGGTCTAATTGTGCTCTTAAGAAAAAGCTCGAGGTGTTTGGGTTTTTTAAACCAGACTAAGACATGTTATAAATTCAAAGAAAGAAAAGGCCAGCATGCTGCAGTTAACATTTCACAATAGGATCTTGCCATCTAGCTTCTTATCATGTATAGATACCTTTACTTTACCGTAGAAAAGACTGCCCAAGTTAGTGCCAGTTCTAAAAACCAGAGATTTCCTTCTCTGGGTTCCAAGTAAGAGCATTCATCCAAGCTCTGATTATCTCTCAACTGGCATAATTGATACAAACCTCTAAATTTAGATAGTCCAGCTACAACAGAATATGTTTTCAAGTAGTACTAGCTAACATTAATAAATAAAACGTAGAATGTAACAAGTAAAAGCACCCCTCCCTTCAAAATGTAAAAGAATGCAAAATAGCTAATGAAATGTGAGTGGATAGGTCCGAGTTATAAATCTCAGCTGGTTCCAGGATCTAAGGCTGCAGCCACACTCAGATACTTTAAAAATCTTACGTATTTAATAATAACAGTTAGAGACTCACGAAATGTACACAAGCAAATAGGCACGGGCACAACAGGACCAAACATCATAACCATGTATTCAAAATGATACCGCTCACAGCTCCAGACCTGATACGGGTGAAGTGAGTACTGTTTCAGAAACACTGGATGGTTTCTTCTCCACTTTGCATCCAACTCTGTAGTTCTCCCTGAACACGTCCCGCGGGTATTACGGTTTTAACAAGCTTTCTTCGTCCTGCAGATTAACACCAAACTAACCCTGTGGTTGAAGCAACAACTTACCTCACTGCTGGTTTACAACATAACGTTGCCTAGAAAAAAAGACATTAAGCAATCCAAGTGCATTGACTGGCATCATTCTCAGTCACGTGACAGATCTGAAATAGCCAGCGCAGCACAAGTCACTAGCAATTACTCTGAAATTTCCCAAAATATTCCCTTCCATTGGAGATTTTACAAAATAGCCTGTCCACTTTAATTCTTACTGCTTTCACTTTTTCCCTTCCTCAAACTACAAATAATAATTAGCTAGTTACTTCATGGTAAAACCACAGGTTAAGCAGATAAAGAACCAGAATCCAACCGGCACTGAGGCTTTGAGAATTGTTTCTTATGCCATGAATTTCTTATTTCTGAGAATTAAATCACAAAAGCACCTTCAAAAAACCTTTTCATGAACACTATTTTATTCATTTTAACATTGCTTAACTGTTTACTAGAATTCACCCTTTCAGGTTTCAAAAGAGGCATTATAAATTTGTTATTACTGCTAGGGAACGTACAAAATGACCCTGAAGATTCTTTGGAATCTAGTTTGGCTGCATAGATACTACAGTACCCAGCCTATTACTGTAGCTAGGAATCTGGCATTGAGACCCTTTCAGTCCATGCACCCCTGCATTCCACGTGTGCACCCTACATTACTAACCAGCCAAGCAAAAAACCCTCATGAGCCCTCCTCCTTTAACATCGCCACGTAAAGGAGCCCTCTGCTGAGAGCTAAGTCTCATGAATGGATTTGGATCCAATCCAAATGATCTGGAATTTCTCTCTCCCTCTTTGGGCATTTCTGATAGACATCCTTATGTGTAACAGGCCCAATTAACAAGCCTGAGCTAAATGCCAGATGATAGGCAAATGGGTGCACATCTAACTTGTAACAGCTGGCATAATTCATCGCAAAGAAGGAACAATATGAAAAGAAATTTATTTCCTGTGCTCACAGCAAATGGGAGATCCAAATTAGCATAAATGTGCACGCATTTCAGATTTCTTCAGCCAAGCCTTATAAGCAGAATGATGAGGAAACACATCTGCTCTCCAGAGGCAGCTCCCCACAAAGGCAATGGTGACAAGGAAGGACAGTAGTTCAGGATTTTTTTCATTATTTTTCCCATGCTAATTCAGTCCAACCAACACACGAATTCCAAACATTTACAAGAAAGAGTCAATTAAAAAAAAAAATAAACAACTTAAAATTGAGATACATCCAAGCAAAATTATTGTTTTTAGAAACTATATTCATTCTTTAGGCTCTCAATACCTAGTGCTTCCTGTTTATCTTTCTCCCAGAGGAGGTGTTTAGACTACCAGTTCTGCAGGATTACTTTTTATCAGCACAGACCGCACACTCTGCCAGGCTACTTACAGTCAGGACTGAATACAAAACACAACAGTCAAGAGCCAGCAGCATTTCCTTATATATGACCCAAGCCACACAGGAGACAACCTGCTGGGAGGTTTCAAAGGGCATTATCCCAACATCGGGATGCTCTGTACACAAGTCCCTGCCCAGCCTGACTCATGCCGTGTCCACATCGACATTGCCCGTGTTTGCCCTGTGACAGCATTCCCTCTGCCAGAGCTCCAGTGCTGGCAGCTGACATTTTAAATGCTATGTAAGACCTCTGGCAGTTCCCTTTGCTGCTGCCAAAGGTAAAGCTACATTCATTTGTGCAAGAAGGAGCTTAGCGACCCCCACCGCAGACTAACCCTTAAAGCCCAAGAACACTGCAGATGTTCAGGGCACAACCTATTGCAAAACAAGGAACGGGCTGAGCTCGGAGAGCCACAATGCCAGCAGCAGGCTTTAGACCAAGCTCCCAACAGCTATGCACATACCACATAAAAGCTACTTAGAGATGTCCCGACACTCCAAGCCCCTACCGTTGCAGGGGCACAATATCTGCTATGCTATGAAGGCTGCAGAAGCAGGAAGCTACAGGGGCTGCAGGCACATGGCCCTCCTGTGATGGTGAGGAAGGAGCCCTGGCACAAGGAATGACAAGAGATGATAAGCAACTCCCCTCTCCACAGCGATCCCAAATAAAGTAACCCAACTCAGCCCAATACTCCTCAAAATACAAAATTCCTCCCACCACCAGTGGAAGAGAATTATTAGTGAGACACAGAGCAAAGCAGAAATAGCAGTGTCCAGCACCACCAGTAAGCAGCATTCACGAAGAGATGTGAAGAGAGGCAACCTCCTGCTTTCCAGCTCTGCCCCAGCAGAGAGGACAGACAGGTCTCTGCTCCTGGGCAGCGTGGAGAGGCCGAAGGCAGAGCACACCAGAAGGCAGCCGAGGGCACAGAACCTGCTGCAGGTACTGCACTGGCACTCAAAGCCATGAGACAGCACATTCAAAAGAAGTCAACTGCTGCACTTCTTTCCCTCCCCTCAGCGCAGGGATGGAGTGAAGCCCAGACAGCTGCGAGCTACCACTTTACACTGATAATCATTGTACCTGACAAAGGAAAGGTGAAGAAAATGTTTCATCCAGGAGAAGGCCACCTAGGAACTTAAATCCAGGAAGAAGGAATGTTCCCTATGTGCTTGGGCTTGCTGAGGATGGGAAACCACTTCCTGCTTGCCCAAAGAGCTGTAAGCAATATAATTAGCCCTTGCTCGTAACATTAAACGTCACCAGATCTAATCTGAAAGGTCACTGGAAACCCCTAACGCAAACCTGAACTATTTAACCCCCCTGGACCCAAGGGCAGCTATAAATACTGCCCATGTCCACACCAAGAGCAGCCCCCTGGGAAGCTAAGCTACTCTGCTATTTCTGCACATTGCAGAGTTTTATTTAGTGCTGCCTTTGCACTCTTAAGAGTGACCCTCCAACAGCAATTCCTCATGTGTGACAAGTGTTAATTCAACGTTTTTAAATACACTGGCTACATCACCATAAGCATTTTGAACCTCTGAAATATCTGAGCCATTTTGGTGGCTGACATTACCATTGTGGTATGCATTCAAGGCAGCTCTCCTTTCTACTTGCTTTCCCACAGGTAGGGCTTTGCTGGCTTGTGCACAGAGATGCCTCCCCTCCCACCACCCCACAGCCTGGGAGGAGGGGTCTAGACAACACGACTGGCCCGTATTCCAGGAAGGGTGCAGGCAGTACATCCTACTAGTCTGCACATTCAGAAAGACAGCAAGATTTCCAAGCTACTGCACACATTTTAGATAGACGAGTTGCAGTCTGGCTGCCAGCCCAAGCCAGCAAACTCCACGAGATTTGCTTGGATCTCACAAACTCTGAGTGACACCAGCCTGCATCTGTTTCCAACCTCTCACCACGCAAGTGGAAGGTGCCCTGCTAGTGCACGTGTTTTAGTCCCAATGACACCAGGAAGGTTTGGACAAGTGCATCAAGAGGTTAAACACCCTGGAACTGTGTTTTGTTTAGACTACTAATGCTAGAAACTGCTCTGTAGTTTTATATATCCAATGTTGAAAATCCTAAATCAAGAACTCGGTATTAAAGAAGAAATCCATGATCCTGCAAAACCCTCTGCAGGATATCCATTTCTCTTTCCAAATGCAGTTTCAGCCTCAAGCTCCTCTGGGAATCCATACATAAGATTAACACTACCATGAAAAAGAAAACTAACTTCCTAAGCTAATATCTGAACACTCAGTGTCTTGAAACCTGAGTCTACAGATAATCTTTAACAAAAATGTCAATGAATCTTGGCTGCTGATTTATAATTAATTAAAATAATCCCCTACTGGTTTTGATTAAAAAGGTCTTGGCATGAACTACCACGTCAGAGGACAGAAAAGCACTTGCATGCTTGTAGAGATTATAACATGAGAAATATTAAAGAGCAGCAGAACAGAGTATTTAGCACTGAATTAAAACAATCTCATGAAGTTTAACTTGAGGGCTGCTTACCTGCCTGCTAGACCCACAAGACCAACTACGATGGTCTTTCTAAAGCAAAAGGAGACATTCTCCATTGTAAAACTCCCATATACAGCTTTAATTACCTGCAGCACTCTGCACTCTTAGAAACTGATGTTTATTTGCTAAAACTCTGCATGCACTCCTTTAGATACAAAAGACTATATTTTTTTTGAAGATACAGATGGCAGAAAGTTATGCAATGATTCCTTATCTTTAAATTAACACCTTGATTCCAGCATTTAACACATTCAAACCAGTCCAGAATGCTAGAACATAAAAGCCCCCTTCTAACAACAGTTACAGAAGAATTAAAAATAACCAGTGTTTTTAAAGATCTTAATTTGCTCTTTAGCCTTTTATTGACCTGCTTCATATCATGAAAGCTAAGATCAAAGAAATGGAAATCTAGCAATAAGCACCTTTGTAGATGCAGAATTCTCTGATTTTCTTTTTTACCTTGTAGTAATTCTATTTGTTCTCCCTAATAATTCTCCCCTGTTCTCCCCTCACCCTATCTTCACTCCATCCATATAAGAGCCAAATTTACTAATTTTAATTTTTTTCCTTATTGAAAAGGTTGGATGGTGGTGTTCAGCTGCAGATTTTTCAGAGAAAAGCTTCAAAACTTCCTGTGCAATTCTGGAAAAGTCACTTGAGGCTCAAAAGCAAAGTAACCAGCAGTGCAATGAACTGCTGGATTGTGATACCCTGAACTTTCACACATCTCCTCTTCTGTTCATAGCCCTGGACTTGCCAAAGATCGAAAGGGGGAGAGGCCTTCAGCTGCTTTTCCTTAAAGTGCTGACAGTGCAGAAGAGCTCAAAGAACACTGCATCAGCACTGGCTACATTTCTACTGCTGGCAAAACCAGGATGGCTGTGACGTTTTGATAATCATCAGCCACTTGAGAAGGGCTGCAAACTTCACATTTGGGGAGTGTTTGGGGGGGGTATTGGTTTGTTGTGGGTTTTTTGCTTGGTTGGTGTGTGTGTTGGGGTTTTGTTTGGGTTGGGTGTTTTTGGTCAGTTGGTTTTGTTTATTTGTTTTAACAGAACAATACCAAAGAAAACAAGCACTGCAATGCTGGCTCTACAAACACGGCCACCGAGCTCTGAAACAGAAAGTGGATCTTCCAGCCAACAGCCTATTTAAAGAACCCAAACTGAAGTGTTTCAGGGAAGACACCCCAAACGAACGGTAGTAGTCTACATAATCCTCTTTACATAGGCTTTCTGTTTCAAACAGCGAGGATAACATTCCTTTGGGAAAGACAGTTTCTGTTTGTATTCTGACCTTTCTCTGTTTTCTTAGGATTTTGCACCCCTAGAGTTCTTAGCTTCTAACTGTGTGTATGGAAGAGCCAGATGGCACAACTTTATAAAAGATATTTACATTGTTTATCAAATCCTGGATACGGACTCTGGGACAGGAGTGAATGAATTCTGACAGAGAAGAAATGATTACAGCATAAAGAGGCTGCAGAGGGGGGAGGTACCCCGTTCCCACAGACTAACTGTAGTTCATCATCTCTGATAATGAAGGCCTGCTATTTACACCAGCACACCAATGCTGCACAACTACATCTCCATTAATCTGAGGCACAGATCTGTGGGAGAAGTACTGCATCGGCTAAAACCAGTCGAGTGTCACTGACTGAAAACTGACACACTTCACCACTTGGGACTCGCTAATGCAGCTCTGAACAATAGTTTGACAACCAACAGCCTATGAAATGTACCTGTAACTCCAAAGATATAGCAGTTTTTCTTCTTCATGCAAGTTAAACCTGGGCTGTGTTAAATCAGCCTTACAGAAGCCTAGGATTCCCTTCACAAAACTTAAATTCTAAATATTCCTCTTTAAAAAGTCTCACAAAGACACTAAATACCAAAACATCCACGAATTACAAAAGCTCCTGGAGATTTAATTATTAACCAGAGATTATTACTACATTAAAGATGTTTCATGCACACATGCTAGGCTAGATGTTTGCACAGTTTTAAAGGTTGGCAGGAGGATCTAACAGTATGTCTTTAAAAAACAAACTCCTGATTCTTATCTAGTGGGCACATATTTGTGGTAGCTACCTCTTCATCCCGACAGAACCATGTATTTTAATTAAAGTCATTGAATCCCATAGTTCTGCCCCTTGTTGAGCACAAACAGCAGAAAAAAACACACCAAAAAAACCCCAAGAACGTAACACTTTAGCAAGTCAAAAGAACTTTCCAAAGTAACATCTCTGAAAGCTTCTCATTGCTCAATTCTGGATTCCTTACAAAACAGTAGAGGGCTCCCCGAGTTCCAGAGGCTTTGGGGTGTGAGTGTTCATGACAAAATAAAATGAAAAATAACCAAACAAACCCCAAACATCAGGCCCATAAACCACGTACCACTGCCGGAGGCTCCCTGCCAGTGCTTTGATGATTGTATCGCCTTCTACTGCAAGCTTCTCTCTGTTCTGGCTCTTCAACTCACGTACTTGCTCGCTAATCTCACAGATCTGTGGACACCACAAGATCACCAGGCAGCTGTGCTTCTTCAAGTATCTACAAATGTTGACAGGATTTTTCATTTCTTCTGCAATTATATTTTCTCCTCACACTGAGTTGTTTACAAAAGGCCCCCTCCCAAACCTTCAGCACAGACTACAAGCATTAATAAACCCCCTCTATTCTAAAAGCCACGAGATTATTAATTCCATACTGCATTTCCTATTAAAAATTCCTATTATTTCACATCCTTCTCCTTCTTGGAGAGGTAACTTTACAGATCCCTGTGCTTAAATTAACATCAAATATCCTCAAAAGCAAGGGACTCCCTGGTTTCTGCCTTGCTGCTTGTTTTCCTCGTAACAGAGCTCCAATGTCCATGCTGAGGGGTTTTCAGGTGCAACGTATTTTAAAACTAGAGGGCAAGAGCTCCTGTCTCAAAGAACTTCCTGACCTTTACTATATAAGTAACCTGATCCCATTAAGTTATGCAATAAAAAAAACAGGTCAAGAAATACACTTCAAAAATGCTTTGAGTAAGTTTTCAATGTGCTCAGGTTGAAGGAGCAGAACTGTTAGCATCTGCCATGGCACACCAGGAAGATGAAAATAAAACTGATGTCGTTAGTCACAGAAATTACTACTTGAAAGGCTTTTTTTTTTTTTTTTTTGAGTGTTTAAATACTGTATTAATACAATAACATATCCTGAATCCAAAATGTGCTTATTTACCCTTGAAAAAGCAGAGAACCAGAGGAGTTACATGCTTTAAGCATGAAAAGGGAGAAGAAGCCATTTAGTTAACTGAGTTTTCACAATAGCTTTCCAATAAGCTTTCGTAGAACGGGTTTCAAAAGTTACCCCAAAACACAAAGTTTCTTGGACACAAAATGAAAAAGCCTCCTCAGTTCTGCATTTTTCCACAAGAGGACACTAAAAATAATGAGGAAAATAACTATACAAGTAGAATGGCTTTTTTCACTTAAGAAGTATTTTGCAGTGAAACACACATCAATTACTTTTCTCCTAATGGGCGTTTTAGTCATTCCAGTGATTAGTATTTCACTTTTAGCATAAAATCAGATTTATTTAAGCTAGTTGTAGTCAAAAATCACCCATTAAGCGACGGCACGGAAACAGCCTTGCATTTCCATTGAAAATGAGCTGTTAAAGCTAAGTTTACAGAGAAGCAAGCACATCCTTAACTTCACAGCGTGCCTTCAAGGTACCACTTCTGGGCACCGAGCAGATGAGCTGCTCCTTAGCAGGACCAGGCTGTGCTTACCCTCTGCTCCTGCTGATCGCCCAGCCTACAGCCACGCAAAGGCAACTCATCCACAGAGGGAAGATAAAAAAAAAGTGAGTGAATCGGAGTAAAACGGCTGCCAATGTCCTTCCTCCGCACCCTCGGTTCTAACAAGGCCACCTCGCAGACGGCCGAGCAGGGGCAGCGAGTGAAGGAACGCGGGCCTGCCTGCTGTGGGGCCTGCCTGCTGCGGGGCGGGCTCCTGGGGAGGCCGTTACCCCAGGAGAGGGGGGCAGGACCTCAGCCCCCTCAGCGGCCCGGCTGCTCCGCGGGGGG
>JANHFX010027824.1:0-12541 GCA_027560015.1 Chloroceryle amazona
ACCTGTTCCAGTGCTCCACCACTCTCGTGTTAAAGAACTTCCTCCTTATTTCTAATCTAAATCCACTCCTTTCTAATTTAAAACCATTACTCCTTGTCCTTTCATTCCAGGCTGTTGTAAACAGGCCCTCTCCAGTCTTTTTATAAGCTACCTTCAGGTTCTGGAGAGATTCGGAACACTGAAACAGGTTTCCCAGGGAGGTAGTTGAGGCCCCATCCCTGGAGATATTCAAGATAAGGCTCAACAAGGCTCTGAGTAACCTGATCTAGCTGAGGATTTCCCTTCTCACTTCAGGGGGATCAGACTACATGACCTTCAGAGGTCCCTTCCGGCCCAAATTATTCTATGTTTCTATATGTATTAGCATAAAACTACTTTATGTTAAGTACTGACATTGGTAAACATCCAATATTCAGAAGGAGTCAGAGCTGATGTTTAATTCACCTGATTTCTGTGGAAATACGTTGGTTTTCTTCTGTGGAAATAGTCTGTTGTTTTGTTTGGGTTTTCTGGTTAGCTCTTGCTGAATAAGTGCAGGATAAGATTTACTTTAGTTTAATGGCTGGTCATTCATCTGTTCTTTCTCCAAAAGGATCATCACATAATTCCTGACATGAAATTCCAGACATTTACAGTTAGACTATAAAAGACATTTACAGAGTCATTCACAGCAGTTAAATCTACTACCTTCTGTAACTGTTTCCTATGTTAAGTAGAGGGAAGGCTACATATGCTACAGCCAAGGTAAGCACCTATCTAGGATATGGTAGATTTTCAATCTTAATGGAATCCATTTTGGCAAAAGTAGTTGTTTGTTATTAGAAGAAGGTCAGCTTTCTCTCACTCCATCATGGTTATTTATACGGATTTCCCACAGACTTATTTTGAATAGGTCCTGTAGGGAGATTGGTGTGTAGCATAATGTATTCCAGCTGTGGGCTCACCTGCAAGAAGCAAACGAGATATAAAAAGAAAGAAAAGTACCATATCTGTATATATATAGACACAACTCATTGTAGCAATTAAAGTTTATTTCTAACATCAACGTACAATAAGCAATTGTGTTCTGCCTTCCTAAAGAGATTAAAGTCCAATTCAACTGTTTACACAGTTAATGTAACCTGTTGGAGTACACTAACATTTCTTACGTATTTATAAATTGCTGAATAACCATCTAGGATTGCGTTCCCCCCCAAAAATTTAAGTCATTGAAGAACAGATTAACTTAACTTCACATTACATTTGTAATCCATCAGTTTTCATGTGGCAAAGGAAGATACAGAAGTTAATTTGTACTTATGAGTACTGATACTGCCATTTGATCTTTCCCTAAGAAACACTGTTGGGAAGATTTGAATAAGTAGTCCCTACAGACATCCTCAAGAAAGGATCCTCAAAGACTTTTGAAAGTCAAACACAGGGGTTCAATTTCAGTTGCGATTTGGCTCACCAGGTCTCTCTAAACTGTGAATAAGTTTATTTACGCTTCACATCTAATACACGAACAGGAACAAATTCCTTGAGCTGGTCATGAAACAAGACCAGGAAAGTGGCCAGAGCAGTTGTTTGTTGATGGTTGTGCCTTTCCCATCAGTAGCTCTCACCAGAGCTTCTCGTTCGGTATCTCATCTTTCCCCAGTCTTTGCAACTATTATAACACTAATTCTCTAGCAAGAGCAATGTTGATAACAACAGGTCTACACATATGTCCTCATCATGCCTTAAGAGTGGTATGTAAACCAAGGAAGTGCAGTGTGGGGCAAGTTCTAGAAAACCTGCTTGGGAATGGTATGTGGGCCTGTGGAGTTTCTGGTGCTCTGCAAGCTGCTTCAGGCAGATGTATCATGGAAGTACCTCATGGAGTGTGGGTCTGGAGTCTGTTTTTACACACATGTTTTCTTATTGAAGAAAGTGACTTAAACAAGAAAAATAAACTAGAAAAAAAAATATATCAAGGGATGCATGAATGTAATAATATTTAAAATAATAACAACAACAAAAAAATTAAAATAATAACAAAAATAGTATAATAATTATTATTACTATTATTATTTATTTATACCCTTAAAACAACTTCTGAAAATACAGATAAATGTACACATCTTCTGTGGTTTCTATAATCATACGTATATGCAAACATCTATCAGGGAAAGTACATGTTTTTAAATATGTGTGTGTGTATGTATATATACACAAAGAGTATCTTGACATATATATTATTGTATATCAAGAAACATATTGCTATTTGTTTACTGGAATACTAATATATTATTACATATCTTATTTATAGCCAAAACATTTAAAGTACCTTGAAGACGTATATAAACACAGTTGTGACAACAAGCAGAGTTTATAGAAAGAAAATAAAAAGGTGGGAGAAACAGCTGTAATGGGAAGTTCAGGGTAAGGCATATACATGAAATTTATTTTAGACTTGTTGAGCATGAATGTGGATATGAATTTACAAAGCACATATGTTGCCCTTTTTTAGAAACTTCATATTATGTTTATTTGGTTTTCAACCATTCAACCATTGTTTTTAAAATTGGCTAAGATATCCTGCTAGCATAGTCCTAAAATCAAGTAATTAAACCTTGGTATTAAGGGTACCTTAGTAATGGGTGCCTTAGTAATGGGTGCATAGCTTTATTGTTCTTAGCATGAGTATAGTGATTATTAATGATTATTCCCTGATCCAGTGTAGAATTTCATCACATGTCCTCTAGCCTTCAAAATGAATCATAGAAGACTGAAAAGCAGGGTCATTGACTGAATGCACCTTTGAGATCTTCCAAATGAGGGCAAGGTTCTTGCATAGCTTAGGAAATATGGTTTTCCCATAATGTTCTTTTTAATTTTATGCATAATTTAAACATCACATATGAAGATAACATTCCTTGTGTAACAGGTCTCTTCAAGCGAGACTGATCCCACAAAAATTCATGTGCTTGATTTCATGCAACTGCAAGTAGTTCTGCTAAAGGTCTCCCCTTTGTAAGGTCAAACACAAAGTAAATAAAGAACAGATGATGAAGAATGTGCAGTCTTAGGAGGAGGAAAGGAACAGACTTTATCGGACACACACATTAATAGTACAGTTGAATATCAAGTTCAGAAATACTGATTAATAATTAACAATATACTTCTTTATTCAATCAATAGAAAAGTTATCAATATCACTCACTGAGATACTGAGAAGTAGTTTAAAAGTTAAAATTGAAAGAATAGGATATTCCATCATCAGTGAGGTTCCAAAAAATAATTTCATACTTTGCATATATTGTCTGATTTATGCAAAGTTCTATACATGCATTGACTTTCAGTGAGTGAGTAGCATTGTTAATATCAGTGCCAAGCATCTGCATGAATCTTTCCACAATGAAACCTCAATTTTGAATGTCAAGCTATTTATACACGTTTCATTTTCCTTATAAGTGAGAAATACCCACTGACATCACCAACAAAGTGAAAGAAAACCAAGATAGGAAGATAGGAAGTTAAAAATCTATGTTTCTTGGCAAATTCACTGCCTTTTGAGACTATTTGGTGCATTTTAGCTATTAACCTTTGCAGGAACTGTTATTAATTTTTAATTTTTTTTTTTTAATCAAAATCTTGAATTATTTTGTAAAAATAAAACCTATGTCAATCTGCCCCACATTCCAAGATATCGGTAATTCTTTTAATGGGTTGTCGGTTTCTTTTTTTCTGCATCTTTAGTTTTTTAATAGAATTAAATAGATATTTTTTAATTAATCTTCAAGTCAACAAACTTATTTTCAACCACTCCTGCACATTCTCTTATTATTATCAGTCTCCTGTAGCCCTAGGCACCTAGTTTTGTATTTATATTTAACATCATAATAGATCTTATATAACCATTTTCTTAAGGAATTTTTAGGTTGCATCTGTCAGGCTGGAATGTTCAAAACTACTTCTGAAAGAAGTACCAACTCCTATTTCATGCCCCTAGGGAATCATTGTCTCTCTATTTGGGGCACTTTCGAAGATACCACCTGTGGATGCCATTTCCTGGTGTTTAGCTGTGTGCCCTGTGCAGGTGAACACTAGTTATCTTTTATTCTGAGAGTCAACCTTTAAAATGAGTCAACCTTTAAAATGTCTTCCATTGCAATTTCTTTCTAATAGTCTTCTGGAATCTGATCCAGCTATGTTACACACTATGAGCCAAGCTTTACTTCGACTTCCGTAAGACTACCCTATGCTTAAAGTTATTTGCGAATTAACATGCTTTCCAAGATTGGAGATTTGATTGCAGTGATTTCATGTGATTAGACACTGGGTAGAGTTGCAAGCACAAGAGAATTTTGCCAATAAAATATTTTAAGTAGAACTTTTAAATGGTAAGCGAAAATAACAGGATTTGGTCTAATTTTTCTCTTTCTAATTTTTAGTATCTAAATGTAAAAAGTGCAAATACTTCAGTTTGTTTTTTTAACCTGGGCATTTTTGATTACTTCTGGGCAATATAATTGCTTCAATGAAATGCTTTGAGTATATATATATATTCAAATAATATATCTGCATGTGCAACTGCTCATTTTTCATATTTCAATGCATGTTCAAAAAATGGAGCTATAGAACACAACGTTCTACCATAAACAAAGTACATATTTGTGCAACAATGGATAACCTTGGCTATCCTAGTATTTTTTGTTTTATTTGTGGTAATTGTCATCAATCTATCTTTTTTTTTTTTTTTAACTTATTTATTACCTATAACATCCTGACACTGTTAAAACAGACAAAACTTAAAATTGATGAATTTTTCATTCATCAAAGACAGCACTATTTATTTTGCATAACTCCTCATTTGCAGTTAGCTCTTGTTCAATTTTTAACTCTGTATTAAAGTCAAAGCCTGACAGAAAAGAAGAAAAGAAAATTGCAACAATCTTGTCCTTGGACTTAGAGATTAAATGTAATTTTGCTATTATGAATGATAAAGGAAGTTGTATTGCCATTTTATGTCCTAATGAATTACCAAGCGTGGTCTTGGCACAGTGCCACCTCAGTTTTGCACATCAGACAGGGACATATTTTTTATTGATTGTTTATGTATGTTTCAGAAGATGGAAGGACCTTGGCATAATGAATATGATGAAAAATATGCATCCCTCAGGGTAGCATGGAGATTTTACCAGTAGAATACAGCCAGCATTATCATGCATTCTCACCCAGCTTTAAGAAGTAACATCAGAACTGCACTAAATTTATTATAAGTAGATGAGAAAGTATAATGGCTTATATAATGTTATAGATCTTTAAAAACAGGGAAATAAACAGCTTTGTGCTTCTGACAGCCAACAAGAAACATCCCCATTGATTTAACATTTGCAAATTCAGCGTGATGTTACTTGTAAATGCAATAACATTCAAAAAGATACCGCTTCAAAAGACTTGTTGACTTGTTCTTTCAAGATACATGTGTATATCAAAAGCTTTATTACATCCACGCTAAACAGGGAAACAGTGTTACTGATATCGGACATTTCTGGGGTAGACAGAGAGGCTCTTCAGTGACCAGTGGAGCTGACAATGTATCCTCATTAAATGTAGAAGATAATATCCTGTGAAGGTGTAATAATTTTAGTGTACCTACAGTACCTGGGGGGACCATTTTCATGTTGTTCTCATTGAGGAGATATTGTCTGAATATAGTCCAGAGAAAAAAACATTTTTCTTAGCCTACTGAAAACGTCCCATAGAAGATCAAACTTCCTATCCTTATGTTCCTTGGTATATTTTAAATTATACTAATATTCATTCTAATCCAGTCACCCATTGCACTCTACACTTTCAAAAATAACAAAATAAAGCCTCTGCCTTATAAAGCCAGATTCCTGCTCTTGTAGAACCATGTGCACCTATTTTATATGGATTTAAAATACTGAAATAGTGTGGGTTCACAGGAGGATACAGAAACAGGTTTTTGCACTGGTTTTGATTCACCTGGAATTTCATTAGGATTGCCTTAAGTGCAGGGTTCAAAGAAAATTCCAGTAATGTCTTCCAAATTTGACTTGGGTGAGATTCAAAACCATAAATCCTTCAATCTTTGTACACGTATTAGAGCACTCTCCTATGCTCTGCAAGGTGGTACACTCAGAACTCTTCCCAGGTCTTTTAAAAGTTTGTTTGAAGAAAGGCCAAAATTTGGGCTTGTAATTAAACCAGAATTGAAGCAGATTTAACCACAATTTGCATTCAGTTGTGAATGATTTGCAGAATCCTAGGAGGTGGTATTAGGCCTTACTGTTACTTTACTTACCAGCCATTAACAAGAGGTGTGAAGGAGGTAGTTACATTGGTATGACTGAACTTTAGAGGAAAGGTAAGTCTTGCAGAGAAAAAAGATAAACTTGCATCTGGTTTTGAATTTTAAAAGGTATATCAAAATATGAGTTGTTAAAATCCTGGAAATAAAGAACACTTTTCAATAACTTACATTTCTTATTCCCTATCCTCCTGATTAGGTTTTCCAGCAATAAAATCAGTAATTTTTAATAAGTAAACACACAGTTTTGCTTTTAGGCCACATCTTTGATCATCTCAGAATTAATATTTTCATTGCTTCTAAGCTACGAGCTGTCTCTTTTCTGTCTGTGATTAATATTCTTATTATACAGTTAGAGACAATGAAAGAAATGAGGTACTCTATTCTGTAATCCTTGTCCTTTAGTGTTAGATTCTGCCTCATTACTGAATTACTTTAACAGATCAGTGGGGTTTTTTGGACTAGGGCCTTCCACTGACATAAATTAGATAACAATTGGATGAAGGGTATAATTTAATGTACTGTGTTCTTATTCAGAAAATATCCACTTTCCTCATTTTAATTTCAGGACCACTCAAACGTGCATAGATTATTTTACTGTATTTGATTTTAACCCTGATATAACTAGTTGAAGTCAAAAGGTGTCTAGTCATTTTTTCCAGAACACTGATCCATATGTACTTTTTATGTCTTAGCTTGTTTGAGCTTTCCATCATGGGAAAGCTCCATGGCAGCTCAGTGTATGGAAACAGATGTGAGGTCACACAGAGCCTATGGAGTGAAACCTGAAGACAGTAGAAAAAACTCTTTCAGGTCAATACACTCTGGCAATTTCCTTGGCTTCAAAAATAAAAAAAAAAGCTTTAAAGATTTCTCATGCAAAAGTTCAGTACAGTTAACTAATCACTAATAGATTAAAGCAACCTTATTTGGGTGTGAAAAGATAACATTTCAGAGAACATTCCTCTTTCTTACTTTTCCTCCTTCCTCCCTTAGAGATCATCTATTTTGAATTCATTTTAAGAATGTTCTTAGAATGGTTCATTTAGGAAAACTAAATGCTATCTTCACTTAAAAAGAAATGAGTAAAAGTCTCAGAAGCAGTTAAGTCTTAACTATCAAAGAGATAACAGACCTCAAATCACATAATGACTTTTTTAAAGAAGCTGTATGTTCTGTTATCATACAGGTACTTTGAAGGTTTCACTGCAAGTTCACTACTCAGAATTGTCAGAAATGTAAAATGAGGTTTAATGTTACCACTCATTAAGTCTATGAGTCATCTTCCAGAAGCTATTTTTTATCCTGCATTCTAGATTGTTTGCAAATGGCTAACAAAATTCACTCTCACCTGCAGCATTATTTAATTTCCTAAAATGACATATTTTTTTTACACAAATGTAATCTGAGATAAAATTTACATTTTAGTTTTATGTGCATTCTTGCATTTAGGTGTTAAATTGCCTGTACAGAAAAAAAATCAGCATTTGCTTATCTGCAGTTTCAACATAAATATCTGTGATTATATCTTTTTTTTTCTGAGCTTCTTTGATACACATAGAGGGTTTTTTTCACTGAGGTCACAGGTGTGTTTACGTAATACTTACCTGACTTACATTTATCATCCTTAAAAAGTTTTAGGCAAAATCAGACACCTGCTCTTCTTTAACTTAAATGTGTATGAATTGTATGACTGGAACCTTGCATTTCAAATAAAAAAGTTCATTGCAGGACCTTGAGTGAATAAGGAAGTAATATTTGGATCTGGATGGAATTTATTAAGCACAAAAAACTTTAAATTATTGAAAAGATTATTTCTTTTTCACTAATAATTTCCAATAATGGCAAAGCTAGTGAAGGAACTTGCCAAGCCCCTTTCCATCATTTATCAGCAATCCTGGTCAACTGAGGAAGTCCCGGATGACTGGAGACTTGCCAACATGACACCCAACTACAAGAAGGGTAGGAAGGAGGATCCCGGGAACTACAGGCCGGTCAGCCTGACCTCAGTTCTGGGGAAGATTATGAAACAGTTCGTCTTGCGGGTGATCACGTGGCAAGTGTAGGACAACAGAGAGAGTTACAGTCTGTATAGCATCTCACGATGACATTAGGCCTTCTAGAAAAATGTGACAGGCAAGTCTAACACTTTTGTCTTTTTTTTCCCCCCACAAGTCAGCATGAGCAGTTTCAAATCCATGTAGCAAGTATCAAATCCATGTATCTGAGGTAATGAAAAAGAACAGTTTATTTTCTAGAAATGTAAAGCTTCTGTACTAAAGCTATGTTAAGCTTCAGAAACCTCTAAAGTAGCTGATGAATTTTTCAGAAATGTAGACAAGTACATGCTTATGAATAGACTTCCTAAGTCTCAGCTGTTTATAGTTTTCATAAATGGCAAACAAATGTGTAACTATGTAACACTGTGATCTGAGTTAATTCTCCAGGCTGAGCTAAGCTGCTCAATGTCATGAGTAACAAACTGTGTGGGAAAGATGTGAAAATCCTGGGAATACATCATGAGATTAACTCCCTTGCAGAAGAGATCTCAAAATATGAAAAACCATGTAAGCAAGATTCAGAATAATTCCTATTCAGTGTTCAGAAAGGGATTGTGAAGACACAACTCTTAGTGTGCATTATCTGTAGAAAATTGGGGATAAATTTATAAAAACAACAATTTATTTTAGGAATATATTTTATCTGTAGTCAGAACAAGGAAACTAAATTTCATCCTTTAATGAGTATGGGGAGTTGAATGTAGATTTCTCAGTATTGCACTCCATACACTGAAGACTTTGAACAGAAAAATAAAACAATGACAAAAAAATTGCTTCTTTAAACCTTGAGTTGCACTCCTTTTTCTTCTTATTCTTTTCGAAGACATACTTAGAGACACTTATAACTAGAGCAGTAGTAGCAGTGCTATCTGGCACTTTGTCTTCAACACTCATAACTTCATTTAAATTCATTCTTCTGGTGTCAGATGTTCAAGTTTCCACACAAAACTTTTTTTTTTCTTTCACAACTTTGATTTTAGGGGGAATATAGGAAAAAAGCTAATGTGTGGGATACTAGTGTTAGGAAGATGAAGAAAGTACCTTCTGAGCTTAAATAATGTGCTAGATTGTTTTATATTGAGAAAGAGTCTAGTCCTCTCTTGTATAAGAATTGAAAGTCAAAGTTTTACAAAGATGGACTGTCTCTGTGAGAGTGTTTTACTGTTTGTTTGGTTGATTTTGCTATGCCACGAGCATGCAAATTCTGTTTCTTATGATTTTCTTAGTTCAAGAAATGGATGAGAAGAGTATGTGTTTGCTGACTATAAATCATTAGATTAGCAAAAAGAGAGCTTTGTCAGTTTAAAGACTCAGCCCAAAAAAGATGCATCTATACTGACCCTAAACTCATTTTATCAGAAAATTATTGCTAATCTAGTCAAGGTGGTCAAGTTCATTCAGCCAAAATTATCATGTATAAAAGTCTGTCTATAAAATGGAAAGCAGAAGCATTCTCACCTTTATTAAAAGGTTAACAACGGCATTATTTCTTCATGAGCTCTCCCTCTGGTACATAAAACATCCATCAATGCAGTGGATGCTCTGGGGAAGACATTTAAAATCATCATTCATACAAGTGCCATAGAACCACAGAATCACTCAGGTTGGAAAAGACCTTTAAGATCAGCAAGTCCAAAGGGAGAAGGGGAACTTTTTATTTCTGTTTCTCCCACCAAAAAGATATCAGGACTATTTTCTCCTATCTGTCCCATTGAGAGCTGATGATGGGGAAAGGGGGATCTGAATAATGCCTTGAAGTTCTTGCAGTTCTGTTGCATTCCTGGCAGACTAGGAGGAGTGATGGTGGGATGTGAAGGGACATGGGACAAAGAGCATAGAAGAAAGAATGAGACTGAGGATGCTTACAGAGATGCTTGTTTTTTTACTAGAGTGGAGCTTCTCAGTGGAGAGAGTGATTCTGTGAGGAATCTGGATTTTGTTCTATTCTTTTTTTGCATTTACTCCGTCAGAGCCTGTTGATTGGAGTGAGTTGAGAGACACTAATTTCTGAACTAACATTTCCATTTATACACTGGATCTCGCTGCTGCCTTGTACCTATGTCTGAAAATGCTGGCACAGACATCAAGGGGCAGAGTAGGCTGGCCGCCCCCTACGGCTATGAACATCTCTCCTGGGAGCCATGCACATAAATCTGAACACACACTGTGAGGCATGCAGTGACTTGCGCCTCTTGTGTGTGACAGCCAAGACCTGTGTGAGCCTGAGAAAAAGGAATCCCCACAAATTTCTAACATTAAGAAGTGAGTTCTCTTTAATTTGAACCTACCCTATACTTACGGACCATCCCTAGGCTTGAGTAAATCATAAACTGACATTTTCCTCTCCACAAGTCTGGGATGTATGGATAGCAACCTGGCTACCTCACACTCCTCAAGAGAGCTGCTTGACAGCTCTATTCATTGGAAGAAGATTTTAGAGAAAGTGTCACATAAACTTCAAGAGGTAGCACAACAAATGATGATGTGGCTTACAAGACATCTAAATATATATTTTGTATAATGCTATTTGGAGAAAGTACATGCAAAGTACACAGTATTATGTGAGCTAGGCAATTTCAGTTTATACGTTTTTATGAGCATTCTCATTATATGAATCAAAAAGAAGAGAGAATTGCTTGTAAATTATTTTTCTCCCCTTTAGTTCATCTTACCTCTGTTCCTGTGGTTAGGGGTTGTGAGGCTTGGCTGGTTGTTTAGGATTTTTTTCATGAGCTTAAGCATCTTGAATCAACTGAGTTCCTATGAAGATACAACAATAAGATGAACTGAAGCCACTGCATAATATTCTGTTTCTTAGACTACCTGTGCTCATTGACTGCTAGTGATCATCTCTTTTGCCATATTTATATTTTAAAGTTTTGCTGTAGCAGTACTGATGTCTCCATTATAGTAAATCTTTTCATTGTTTGTTTTCATGATACCTAGACTGTGACTGCAACTCCTAGCCATCTTATTAAAACAAATAAACTATTTAGTTGTTTCTTTTCTTAGTTTTTCTTGGGGGGGTTGGTTTTTTTTTTCATGGGAGAAATACAGAAACAGAATTGACACTGCTAGAGTCTTCAAACTTTGAAGAAAAATTAAAAGATGCATGAATTCCTTATTTTTGTGAAACTACATAAATAGCACAGATTAATAATACTGATTGCAAATCAAAACATTTTGTCTTACACTTTTACATATGGATTACCTCTACTGTTTATTTTACTGAATGATCTTGCTTATATATTGAAAATGTCAGGGAAAAGATTTTAATGCCATTAATACATATTGTCACTGATCTAGCAGTTCTGTACTTGAAAAGTTGAGTCGGGAGCATAATATTTAATTGCCCACATTGACACCAAATACTTGCTCTGGAAGTCAAGAGGGCAGTAGTCCAGCACATCTATTGCCCGACTGTGTTTCTGCTTTTGTTTCTGAATTCTTTTTGCCATGCAAGTTTTTTTCACAGCTGTTGCTCGTAAAATTGGTTTGGATGTTGCTCAATTCAGAGAAATGGTATTTTACAACAATTCATAATTCTTTCATCTTCAGAACACAATGGATTTATTTGTGCTTAGATTGGTCTATTTTGTTAACAATCTATGGTCAATAAATAACAAATCTCTCTCGCAGCAATAGTTTTCAGCTTACATAGTAATATTTTGAAGAACTTATGTCTTTCATTATTGTTCTCCTAATGATTTGTTTGTAAAAGATAAATGCAATTTTATACATTAGGTCTGATTTGGGTAATTTTTCTATACTATTTTCCTGTAAGATTTTGGAAACCATGATAACTTTTCAGTGTCATCTGGATATAATATATTTTTACTAATTTAAGAAAGTATTTTAGTATGTAGAAGCAGTATTATAACAGAGCAAAATATTAATAAATGCCGAGAAATCTGATTAAAATAATTAATGTGTTGGGGTTTTTTTAACTAAACAAAATTTCTTCCCCTTCTGTTTCAACTTTCATGTCTTTTATTAACACAGGCTTGTGAGATTCTCACTGACATTTTGGTACGAAGGTTATAAATTTGTTTCAGATTTTGAGACACATAATAACCATGTCTTTACTGATGTCTGTGATGTTCTGTAGTGTTGCTGGCTAGGGCCTGGCGGCCGGAAGATATCGCGATGTACGGGAAGCTAGGACCCCTCTCCCTACAGCCTG
>JANHFX010027824.1:12641-30940 GCA_027560015.1 Chloroceryle amazona
TGTCAGGTGCTGATGGACCGCACGGTTATTGGGCGGTAGCCGTGTGCTTTCGGAACCAGGTTGCTACGCCTTTAAATTGCAACACTGTAGATATAACAAAGCTCTGGAAAAAAAAAAAAAAAAGTGACAAGCTGTGATACTCTAGTTTCTGGTACCCAAACTAGCCAAAAAAATAGAGTTAAATTTTGTGTTTTTAAAGTGCATCAGAAGAAATCAGTTTTAAATATTCGTGTAAAATCTATTGGAGCCCATAGGCTGTTTCCTGATAATATGGTTTCAGAATCTTGATTTGATTTATTTAGCAGATGTTGAGAGACTAGACCTTTCAGACGCTACTGAGGAAACAGTTCAGACTATGTTTGAGTCTATTATCTCTGTTGAGAAAAGTGCTTCAAGAATGTATACACATACTGTATGTTAAACACTTATCTCAATTTGGATAGTTTGCTCAAGACAGGTCCTAAACTGTAATTAAATGTTTATTACTAAGAATGGAAAAGGTAACCAAACAAAAATACTTTCAAACAGTGACAATAAATGTAATACTTTTAAAAAGGTTGTTTGGTTTTCTTCCTCTGGCTGTCATAGTCCTTTCCCCTTCTCTTCATTATTGTGTAAATAGTCACATTATTCACCCTTAGAAATTAAAGATAAGATTCACAGATTGCCTGTGTGGCATACAGGTCTGTTTATGCTGAGCTGCCCATTCACAGCTACAATTCAGCTCGTTGGAGAGAGCCATTCACCTGTCCAGAGTCTGTGCACAGCACGCTTCAAAGCCCTGGGTGAATTTAGCATTCCTGGCAGCAACAATGAGAATTTTTAAAATATATCTATATAAACAATTTTCATCTGTTCTACTTTTCAATACATTACCTATTTACTGGAAAGTTCATGATTTCCATATGCCTCCTTTTCCACTATTTTGTTCCCATCATGCCTAATTCAATGTGCCCATGCTAATTCACCCCTTTTAGTTCCCATATGCTGATTCAATATCAATATAATTCTGCTTTATGATGCCACAAATGTTATAACTGCTAATTTATGGCATAAATTGATAGGTAATAAAGAGTTTTGCTCCTTAACAATTGTTGTCCTTTTGTGTCCTTTTAGTTTCCGCAGTAGTCAACAAAGAAATCACAACCCATGAAAATGACAAAAGAAGTAAATGATTTTGAGGTTTCATTACTGAATCAAACTATATTGTGTTAAAAGTTTTCATAAAATTCTCATATATTTTGCATAATCTCAGCTAGAAGGGTTCCAGTAGGAGCTGTTTTGACTTTAATAATATATGACATACCAATATATAAATACTCTCTGATTTTATTAGTTGGGCTTTTTTCCCTGAAATTGGCAGATTTTTTATCAATTCATAACTTCACCAAGATACTGAATGAAAAGGAAGATGAATATATAAACACATATATATGTAATACATTTGAGAAAGCTTCAAACTACATGACCTGGCAGAAATTTCTCCTTAAAAGAGGAAGGATCTAAATGGTCAGGAATATTTAGAATAAGCTAAAAGTGATGCAACGGAAAGGTTTTTTTGTTAGTGGCATAAGGGAACTCCCTATTTTAGAGGCTTCCAAATACAGGCCATGGCTAGCAGACTACAGATCATTCACTTTTATATTGTTCTCCATTCTAGTCTTCATAATGAGTGTTCATGGACTGAAATGGTGAGTACTGATCTAAAATATGTGGGAACCACTGCAATATCGCTTTAGGTATCCTATACTATGCTATGCAATGTTATGCTAAGCTATGCTGTGCTATATTATATGTAGTTATCTGCAGGGAAAGGCTTGTTTTGTCTTTTCCAGAAGATATCAACAAGTCAGACATCACAGCCTTTCAGGATTTTTTTTCTGCATGATAGACCTAGAGCTATTGTCAAGGTTTCTAGAGTTTTTAATCCCAATCCCTAGAATTCATAATGGTTTTGTGAATAAAATAGCATTGTTTAGGATGTCAAATGGATTTGAATCCTATAGATATCTTGCTTCTTCTTTCCTTAAGTGCTGTTTATTATCCCTTCTATTTAGTCTGTATTAAACTGGTTTTCTCTTCATGTGTGCTTGTGTTATGTTAAAATTGAGCTAATTCTACAGGTAAGATTTTGTCATCCCACTTCAAAATGCTTTAGGCATTTTTTTTCTATTTCCCACCCTTCATTATTTGAATAAATAGCAGCTTTGTTTGTGCAGCAAGATGTGTTCTGCAGAGATCTGTACAGGGATAATGGAAAGTTGTGACTGATCATTTACTCCCTTTGGCTATTCCTCTAACAGATCCTGCACTATAGAAATTGAAGAGACAATAAGGAAAAAACACTGCATTCTGATGTTATTTTTTTTTTTCTTTTGACTGGGTTTGAACAAATTCATAAAAAAAAAAGACCAAACATGGCATGGCATTTGGCTGCAAGTGCTTAATTGAATGTTCACTATAATTCACAAATTAAGTATTTCAGAATTAATTCACTGCAAAAACACACAACAGTAGAATAAACCAGTGAGATAATACCACCTAAGCCACTGAAGTCTGCAGACAGGAGAAATGACGGAACTTTGGTAGACTGAGTGGGAACAAAGAGGACTGGATACATACTTGGCTGCACACATGAAATTTGCTGCAGCCCTGCACAGTACAAGTGCCATTAGTCTTGTCTTGTGTGTTAAAGACAAGAGGCTCAGGACTCTGCTGAAATGGAAGAACCCCAGCTCCAGACACAGCAATATCCTATTTCTGTGATATTATATGCTATCCTTGTCATGGACAGTAAGCCTCAAGAAGACCCCTGAGGGTGTGAGAAGAGTGAGTTTAGAGGTGACAAGTTTGCCCAACTAAGGAGTTAGTATGTTTTATGAGAAGCTGCAACAGCTGTCAAAAGTGGGAATATGCTCATTATGGGCATTATCAAGCAATCTCAATAAAGCCCAGACAGATCTAGCCATGTGCTAAAAGGATGTTGCTCAGGAATGCTGTATGCACTCTCTTTGCTTGAATGGATAAAGAAAGAGGATGTAATTTGTGCTCTTACTAAAACGATGGTAAATTAAGTTATCAATACTTATTTCAAACAGAAGGCCCACATTAGCTCCAGCCAGTTCACATACTTGCATTCTAATCCCTTCTCACCATATGTATCATTCTGTTTTGATGTCAGTACCCAGGGGATTACTAGGACTAAGTCCTCCCAACACTAACGAAACTTGTGCAGGGATATTCCTTAGTCCTTGATACTTGTCCAGAGCCTAAAACTACTCATCAAATATAGGATATCTATGAAATTCAAACATTAAAATTTTTCATTTACTTTTTTCTTCAGTTATTCTTTCTCTTTATTTATCAAAAGCTACAGATGTATTTACTAGAATAGAATCTCCATAAAAAGAGGTGTTTATTACTTCAACAACACATTCTCAGAGGTCAGTGAACTCAAAGGAAGGCATTTTTTGGTGTCAGCAACATTATTGAATGGGTTTATTAAAGATACCAAACACAAATTCTGCAATATAATCAATCCCCGATTACCTCTCCATTTAGATCCTAATTTACTGGAAAACTCAGCTGATCTTCTTGAAATCTGCATTAAAATAATAAGAGATTATTCTATAGCTGCATCTGTTTAAACGATGTACATTTTCTTAACAAATTCTCCCTTTCATGAGACTGTAAAGACCTGGACTATTTATCTCCAAAAGGGAAAAAGGCTCTATCTAGGTGAACTTCTGGAAACTACAGGTTCAGATAGAGAGATATATCTTTCTATTTTATTTTGCACCACAAAACAGGAAATTTCTCTAAAAAGTCAAATGTTGACATATTTAGCAGCATAATTGCAATATAGTTCACCACTAGGTTTCATTACCTCAGGAGGTGATTGAAGGAAATTGTGCAGCTTAACTGTTTGCAGTAGGCTTGAACTAGGCACTTGAAAAACCTAGTTGTGCACCCTTGGAAAATTGTCATGCTTTAAGTGTTTTGTTATCGTTACTTAGCACACATGTCTTGGGACACAGTGCCTCGGCCGTTGTGAATGCCAGCGTAAAGTAGCATTGCAGAGTTAGTCAAGAGAAAGATATAGTTCTCTGGGCTAGGTGCTTTGGCCTATTGGCTCCTAATAAATCAACAGAGCACCTGGAAGAGTATGGAAAGCAGATGGTAATAATAAATGCTCAATTGTTAAATATATGAAGAGAGGTTCAACCTAAGTGTAGCTCCTTGAGAATCTGAGGATTTGGTTTAAGTTGCTCAGCAATAAGGTGCTTCAAAGGACACTTTGATATCTTTGGTACTTTGATATACCCTTCTGAGATTACCAAAGTGCTTTCTTTGAGATCTGATAATACCAGACTCTACCAGACAGCTAGGGCCAGCTTGTCTTAACTACAGGTATTTGCTTAAGGTTCCTGTATTTGGGAACATTGTATTGAGTTGGTTACCCTACTCAAGCATAGCCCTCTGAAATCAAATGTGTTGGATTTATGTAGTTGATTGGTTGGTTGGTTTGTGGGTTCTGAAGCATAATTTTGTAGCAAAAATCTGCCATTCTGCCATTTTGCTGCAAATTCCATCATTATGGTGTAAGAAGTCATGTCTATAAGGCTAAAAAAGAAAAACAAAACAAAACAAAACAAAACCACAAATAAACAAACAAAAACACAAACACACACTTGGGAGACTGTTAGTGTGAGAATTGATCTTATGAAAGGAAAGCAGTAAGGAGTGAAGAATTACAAAAGACTTAAATGTGAAAGCTTGTGATTTTTGCAGTGGTAGCCTGTAATCGAAGTCACTTAAACACACGACAGCATTTTGAATATTTTTCTTGTTCCAAACAACAAACAGAAGAGTTGAAGAATGATGCGTGTCTGGCACAGTATCGCCTGCCCTGTGATTTTGTTGGCGGGATAATTGCTGTGACTGACATCAATGGTAGGTCAGGTAGCTTACAAAAGAAGAGCATTCAATCTTGGCAATCTACCCAGCAGTAAGGACAAAAATGTTTCTAGTTTAATTAGTGAAAGAAAGCAGCAAACAAATCATTTTCCCCAGAGAACCTTAGATTAAGTGTCTTATCAGGTCCTTGCGGGAGCTTGTGTCGTCATTCACAAATTGAAAGGTTGATGACCACTACGCTTTTGTGTGCCATGTTCTACTGCTGAGAACAGCAACTTAATTCCCCTAACAACACTGTTAAAGTATTGTTTCAGAAACACACACAAAAAAAGGAACTGCTATCTTATGTTTACAAAAATGTTGCAGGGAAGTCTTTCTGGAGATTCATTTCTAAAGAAATCAAAGTAAATAAGCAAACAGATTCCACACACATATACTTATCGTCTCTCAGTTCTGTGATTTTAATAGGAAAAACTTTTACAGAACCAAAGGGCAATTAAAACTTTAGGTAATCTCAGCCTAATTTCTACCAAACTGATTTTCTCCTAGCAGATGAGGAAAAAAAAAAAAAAAGGTAAAAAGGAGTTGCAATATAAATCTGATCACAGCAGTTATTTATGGATTGTAGTAATCTTCCTACTTCTCTCAAACTGTCCCCTGTTTTATAAAGTCAGAATTCTATGAATTTGTAGGCTGAGGTCCATTTTATTGCTTTTTTTTTCCTGACAGATGACTGTATCATCCTACACAGTTGATTTCTGGCTTGCAACACAGTCGTGATAATAAAGTATTTTGTTTTAGCTGATATTTCCTAGGTATATACTCAGACAGTGAGAGAACCAGAATAGACTTGTGAGTAAATATGAAATAAACCCATATCATAAGACTTACATAAAAAATGTACTAATTTTTATACAAAGGAACAAATACGGTAAAATATAGCTGCTGTATTAATACTCACAGCAGATAATAGGACTAGTTTTACATTTAGATGATAATGAAGAAAAAAAATGTAGCAATGTTACATTTACTATTGTCTAGAGAGCTAGGTCACTTTGCTAGCAAAAAGTTAATGAACTGCTACATTTGGATGTCTGTCAGAAGCCATGAAACTTATGCTGCTAGTGTAAACAAGTTGATTTTTTGTTGTTGTTTGCAAATTCATTGTATAGTGCTCTTAGAAACATTTGAATTTAAAATACTAATATGATAAAACAATGAATGAGACTCGTGCGTTTTCATCTGTGATATAGTCAAAGCTTCTCTGTTTCTTGTGAATCAGACTCACTGAGAAGGTCAGGACACAGCAGGTAGTTTGCGTAATACCTGCCACGCTCTGGAAGGTCACTAGTCACCTGCATACCACAAGGTCAGTGACACTGCTCCAGAGAAGGCTTGCTCACATATACTCAGCTTGCCTGAGTATTACCAGATTAGGACACCATTGGTATGATCAGTATTATTTACATTACTGGCTCCAAACAGCATGGTTGACATATGGCAATGGAGGTAAAAGGTAGTATGCCTGTCTCAGGGAGCACTGGTCCTGCAGTTGCAAAGTTGCAAAAAAATCAATATTCAAGCTGGTCATTAGTGTGCAAGTGGAAAAAAGTCATGCCTAAGAATACAGAAAGGCACTTTCACTTACACATGGGCCACAACACCTTCTATCTCTTAATCCTTACAGTGAAGTGATGTTTTGATTTGAGTTACTGGTCACTGCAGATTTTTATGTCCTTAATATATTATTGCCCATTTTTACACAAAGTTGAGAACTGCAGTTACTCATCTGACAGATATGAAAATTACATTAGCATTCCTTCCCTGCATGCCCTCAGACTCTGTCCTCTGTTTTTTTTTTTATTAGGAAAGCCAATGTTTTACTAACAAAGTCACTCTGAGGTTACAGGTCAATGATTTAACTGTCTCCAAATCATTCCCCCGGTGATCTGCATGACTAGCTTGCCTATTCACGTGAGACAGGTTAGAACTATAGGTTAAATTTTAATGAAACACCTCTAACTTGGTGTTTGACCTCAAATTGATGATATACTGCTTCTGTAGGAATAAAGCAAGTCAAGTGTCATCTTCAGGTTTATCTTCACTCTAGATAACAGCTTCAGACAAATAAGACATATTTTCAAATGGCAATGGAGTACTGTGAACACCACTATCTCTAAACACAGCTTTCAGAGAGCTTACAGGAGAAGAAATGTAACTAAATGTAACTAAAATTATTTATGGCTCACAATCTCTCTGTGTATCCTGTGTGTGTGGAGATAGGGATGGAGTTGCAGTGAATGCAAAAACCAGGAAAAACCTTTGTTTTGACAAATATGAGTGCAGGTAGAGGCTTCCTGGTTTGCATTTAGACATCAAACTAAGGGGAAGGACACTGTGTATCCTTTCTGATGGTCTGAGGAAGAAAATTTACCCCTCAATTTCCCTTGATTTTAAATTTGTGTGTCAAGCGTACTCCCTGAAATAGTAACTCACTTTAACTACAGCATGAATGCATGGTGGCCTGGGTATATGTTAAAAAAAAATGGATCTATGCAGCCAAATTACAGCTCAGCATTCAAGAGCACTACAGTGTTTGCTACTTGTTGTTGACAGTAATTCAGCAATGGGCATACAATGAAGACACTGTTTAAAAACATTGTTAACAACTGAAAGAAAGCACTCTGCCTATGTATGTATCTAATGGGGCTCATCACTGTGGTATCTGACTGCATTTAAATGAAGGGGGAAGTCATCATCATTATTAAGAACTGGAAGAACTAGCAAAATATTTCATAGTTAATAACTTTAAGAGGTACTTTTAGCACTGCTTTTGACTGTGAATAGCCAACGTGCAGAACTAGGTTTCTGCAGGATTCATACTCTTGAAATTATTTGTCAAATACATTGTGCAAATATATTTTGGTCAATTTGAAAGGTTCATTGTGACCATCAGTAATGTGAGGTTTTACAATTGGGTATGAATCACTTGTTGTTGCTTCTATTTCTTGATTGGACGAGAATAACTTTAACATTCAAATTCTCAGAACCAGTTCCAACAAGTTCAACATTAAAGTGTGAAAATATGACCCATCATTTTGGTAAAATATCCAAGGATTAATTTTTTACTAATGTCAATAGAATAAAAATATAGGTGGTTTCCTGAAGTTTAACATCTGACCGTTCAAATATAACTGGTTTACATTACTTCATAAGGATGTAACCTAATGGAATGACTTAAATTAACCTATTAGAAAATGGTTTATATGACATAAATGCAGCCTTCTCATCGATCTTCTGCAGCCTCTGTACCTCCCAGGACACAATCACTAATTTGTTGCAATGTCTCTGAAAGCAGTACAGAAGAGGATTAGAAAGAGCAAACAGGTAACAAAGAGAGCAACACTCACCAGCAAAGGTGACTCTTCATATGAGGGTGACAATATCTAAAGTTTGAAACAAAAAAACACAGCTGAAGCTTAAGTCTTAGAATTCTTTACTGAATTCTGCAGCTTTTTCTTCAGACCTGGAGTAACTTCCACAATCAGATATATGTCCTGGGATGACTATGAAAAGGAAATCTCTGCACAGAGAAATATTTCTACCCTTCCCCAGAGTTTATAATGAAATCACTTCAAAAACAATGAGAGCAAAGAAATCCCTCCCAATAGATATAAGCATAAAGATTTGTTTATTTTTACATCAGATAACCTGATACTCTAAGAAATGAGGAGGTTAATATTCTTGGGCTAACAATTGAAATGAAAATACAGGTGAAATATGGGGTATGAGTTATTATAAACAAATTTCTGGAGTGACTAATTACACTGAGTATTTGACATATGCAAATCATGTATTTGGATTTTCAAATGGACAACTCAAATGTGCCTCGTGTCATGCAAAGAAGAGATAAATTACTATGACCAGCTATTTGACCTCTTCGTTTCCTCTGGTTCTTTACAGTGCTGTTAGGGTTTGCTTTTTTGTTGTTTTGTTTTTCTTCCAGTGATGGTTTTAGTTAAAAAGATTGTTTAATTATCAAAGCATTTTATGAGTAAAATTTTTATATTTTTATAGTATTCTGGAAAAAGACTGGTATTATTCACATTTTCAATAAAATAATTTAAACACAAAGAAAAACTAAGATCACTTAAGTTTTTCATGTCTGTACTGGGTTTGTGCCTGGTGAGGTTTTGGTAACAGGGGATGGACCTGTTGGTGTGGCTTCTCTGTGAATCCTCAAGAAACTCCTCTAGCTCCTAATCAAACCCACCTCTGGCCAAGGCCAAGCCAATCAGCGTGTACATAATAACATTTTTGAGAGGGGAAACAATTGTTGGGTTAGTTCCTTTGCTTTGGGAGCTCTTTTCTGGGGGAGAGGAGTGGGATGTGAAAGAGGCAACCATATAGACACCAAGGACAGAGAGGAAGGAGTGGGAGAGTTATGTCAGAGCAGCTGTTCCCCTTTGGCCTTTGGTGAGATGGCAGACTGATCCCTTGCATCCCTTTTAGAGATCAAAGGTGGAGAAGATTCCCATCTGCAGCCCATGGAGGACCCCCACATGGGCGCAGGGAGCTGCTCCTGAAGAAGTCTGTGAATCTGAGGCAAGCCCACACTGGAGCATTCTGTAGCTAGGAGGATTACAGTGCATAGAAGAGACACATTAATATGAGAAGTTTGTGGAGAACTGTCACTCACTGGAGGGATGCCACATTGCTTCAGGGGAGGACTGTGAGACATTTTCCCCCTAAGGACGAAGGAGCAGAAGAAACAACATGGGACAGACTAGGGCTGACCACAACCCCCATTCCCTGCCCCCATACACCATTGGGAGGGAGAAGGTGGCAGAGCAGGGCCCAGGAAGAAGGAAGCAGAGACAGGAAGGTATTTTTAAGATCCAGTTGTATTTAATACTGCTGAATTGGTGGTGGTTTTGTTGTTTAAATCAAATTGATTTTGTTTCCCTAAGTTGAGTCTGTCTTTTGCCTGTGAACATAACTGGTGAGTGTCTTTTATCTCAATCCTCAAGCCTTTTCATAGAATGTTAAGGGCTGGAAGGGACCTCTAAACTTTTGTTGAATTTTCTCCTCCCTATCCCAATGGAAAGGGGTTTGGATGAGCAAGAAGCATTGTGGTTGCTTTGTTTCCAGCTGGGTGGGCTTAAACCACGACAATATCATAGAATTTTGCTGCTCTACCTCTTACTGCCCCTTCTTCTTACTGGCATTGTTTCTATCCAGGCTTCACTTCTCTAGTTATTGGGTTACACTTGACAAAGTTCTGCCAGGTTCTGCCTGTTGGCAGAATCCAAATGTGTGATGGGAACCTGTCCATCCTGAATCACTGGTGTTCTGAGAATTACAGCCTCACAGTTTTACCACACAGACTATTGCATGACTATCCTCCCCTTCATTACTGCCACTTATTCAACAAACCACAAACTAGTTACTGGTGATTTCTAAAGTCTCAGGATTTTGCTTCACTGGCCAAATGAGAGGTGAAGATTGCAGGACTGTTATAATATTAGGGCATTGAAACAATTACCTGTAGAAACTTCCAAATATGTTACACTAATACCATACTTGCTTCTATTTTGAAGCAAGTTCTGATTCAGACTAAATTTATTCCAGAATCTCAGATCTAGACACCTGTTTCCTGTATTTCCTTAATTTTTCTCACAGTCTCATGGGCTGAAAAATTGTAGCATAATTCATTACAGTCCTAATTCACTAATCCGCACTGTTAGATAGTTCTCTTTCTCCTTCCCTCCTTATATTCTGTGAGAGATAGTTCATTTGTGCCCTCTTCCCACATTTGTTCTCCATCTTAGTCTTCCTGAATTTCTGTTCCTCCCAGTACGCTAATTACTATTTGCCCACGTCCCATTTTCGGTCCTCATTACAATCTCTGTGTTCTGTTTAGTTTCTGTTTAGCCTGTTTCTTTTCCTCTGCCAGCTCTGCTTCTGGTCTTTCCAGATCTTGTCCTATTTTCAGTTCCATGTCTTAGGAAAAGTTCTTGTCTTTCTAAAATTGCTTTTATTCCACCCTGTGAATCACAATGGATAAAGAAACTGAAAAGATGGGAGAACCTGAACTTCATTTATGGTTCAATGCCCAGACTCAACACAGACCAGGAGTGAAAAACTCTAAGTAGGAAGTTTTTCCTGAATATCAACAAACTTTTTAAAAACATGTATCTTTGCTGTAATGTAGATATTTTCAGGGGCTGGTAGAATATAGAGCTTTGATAAAGAGCCTATCTTCTTTTGTCATTTCACAGTTCTGCTCCAAATCTCTGAGGAGTTTGAGCTTTCAGGAAAGGGAATGGATTAACAAGGAAGAAACCTAATGTATTTCTCAGAAAAATTTGAATCATATGGTTTGCATTTCCCAAAGCATTCAAAAATCTGCTATGGAAATGTATTTTCAAATGGTTTCATAAAATTCTTAAGACATAAAAGTGGCGTCTTCTGTTGGGTAGCTTTAGCCAACTTACAAGAAGTGATGCCACTAGCTTCACCTACAATTAGTCAGAGTAAGGTTTTAACTGTGGAGTCACTTGTCACAATTTGTCCTTGACAGACAAATGGTGGAATTATTACCCCATATTTGAGGCAAACTCCTAATACATGATTTGTAGAGGACTGTCTTTCTTTGAAACTATCATCTCCCTTTACACGTGCATAAAAACCCAAGCTAGCTAGCAAATGCGAGATCAAACATCTGTGAAACAGATGTTATGCTACATTCTCCTAAACTGTGCTTTTTACTAGCATTAACTACACCACATGAACTCGATGTTATGTAACCTCATAAAAATGCAAAAAAATAGCACATATCACCCATGTATAAGTGATGGCAGGCATCAGTTAAATATCTGTTTAACGGATGTTCAATTCATTGCACTAGATGTTATGAATCTCATCTGTGCTACATCATTTACTTAGTGACAATAAATTAAGTTGGCTGCAAGGTGACACTTTTAAAGGTTTATTATATAATTCTTCAGGGACCTATTTCAGTTTTGCTTTAAATATCTCAAATTTGTGCTCCTCAGGCTAGTGACACACATAGATTTTCCTCATTGGCAAATTTCAAATTTTATATTCCCTCCATCCTTTCAAACTTATGAAATATGTCTCAGATCTAGAGAAAGATTTTATGATAGGATGTCAAGAGTGCTATGAATGAAGACAATAGAATGCTTTTAATATAGCTACAAAATGTTTGCCGAGGAGCAGAGAAGTTAAGATTAAGAATAGACACAGCTAGTTTTTGGAAATCAATTGCAAAGAACATTTTCAAGTATCATTGACTCTTACTGACAGACATAATGTATAATTATGGGTATCATGTCAGCTGAATATGATTACATTCCAAGAATAGGATGCAGATGCAGGGAGTAATACATTCACAGTAGCAAGGACTACAAAAGGGTCAGCAGGTTTGTCTTGTGTAATAGGTGGCATTTACATGAAAAACTGACAGCTGGACTAAATAATTTGACAAAATAATTTAAGAGAAAGGATAAATTTGAGACCTTTGAGAAGTACCTAGGAAAAAAAATCATCAAAGCACATGGCTGTGTCTCTATGTTACATTAATGGGTTCCTTCATTTGTTGATGAAGGTGCCCATGGGGACACATCTATGCAGAATAGTTATCCAAAAGCTGGGGAAAAAACCCCTCTATGTGAAGAATGCAATTAAGGAGGAACAACTATTATGATTATCATCACAGAACTTGACATTTTACTTTATTAATTACTTAGAGTCACCAGGAATATCATCATCTTGTTTTGAACGGCTAGAGGAGACCTCCTCCTACAAATGATTTATTTTTTATAGTCTTTGTACTTCAGAAATTGTCAAATGGTAGGCCACACAAATGAACTGAATAAATGCACTTAGAGCAATCTATCTGTAGAGAGGCTAGAAAGGAATAGCATCCTTATGTTTAGTGGCAGTAGCACAAGCATCTTCAGCATCTGAAGTAGCTAGCTGTGGCTGAGTCAGAAGTGGTGACAAGAAGCCTCAAAAGGCATGCATGCAGCAGCACATCCAGTCAAAGGGATGGTTGGGTGAATTTGTTCATGTTTGCTGTGGGAAAAAGTTCTTCCTATCCACAAACAATTTTTTTTAAACTCTTCCTCCACTTTGAGGTAGCCTTTGTCTCAGGACCGCAGAGATATCTCTATGTCTCAAATTTTCAGAGACCTCTGAAAGGCCCATGAAATATTTTACCGTATCCTTGAATTGCAAAAGGCTGATGATTGTTTATATAGCTGCTGGGTAGGAAACAGACATTAGGAGCATTATTTTTCTCAGGATATTGCTTGTAGCTCATTTAAATCAAAAGGAGTTTCACCACAAAAAGGGAGGGCGACCCAGTGACTTTGGAGATGTACGAATGAAAACACATAACTTCTGTTGGGAATTTTTCCTGGAAATCTTTAATAAGCTTATCTGTTCTAAGTAGTAAAGGGAATTCCCTGCCTCCCCCAAATGGAGAATTATACAGATGTTTAAAATCTTTGCCTAAAGGACAGAAAGGGTAAATGGTTTAAACAGACAAATAGAGTGATAGCAAAGCAGAGGGAACAGAAGAAAGAACTAGGAGAGAGAGAGGGTACAAAGAGATATGGGGAAAAAGTAAAGATAAATAAAAATTAAGGTAACAGAAAGATTTATGGATGTTGCTATGGCAAGGAGTAAAATAGGCTAGAACCAAGGTAGTGATAATATGTCTAGGTAAATAATACATGATATATAATCAACAGAAAAAGAATGACTGAAAGAATTAAAGATGCATGAAGAGGAAGAATTTCCAGGATTAGTGTCAGTGCAGCATGCCTGAAACATGATAAAAACCCCTAAAGTTCATCACTTTTAAGCAGCACTAATATGCCTATCATACTCTATGATGTGATAATTCTGGAAACAAACTGACAAGATATAAGAAATCCAGATGTGACATCAGTGTATCTAGTTTTATTCAAGTAGAAGCCGGTCACACCTATCTTTACCAGTGTTTTGTGGTTTCACCCATAACACGTGCACTTCCTGGGTTACTGAGATTTAAGGGTTTACCATATGAAAAGAAAAAACAGTATTCTCTAGTGTCAGGACTTTTCTCGCAGGCTTGTATAATTTCATTGGAGAATGGGTTAATCTTTATTCTTAGCTCCAGAAGCTGAGATATTTCATGAAGATCCTAGTTTTCATTCTAATTGAAATTAAAAAATGGGTTAAAAACCCACCACTTATGCTTTTTATCTGTGTAGCGACACAAATATTCTAAAATAATAACCAGATGGTACTTCATAATCTCAGAAATAACTACACAAATAAAAAAGAGACCATAACATACCTTCTTTAAATTCTATTTCTCTTTCTTTCTAACACTCTTGGATCTTTAAGCAAGGGGTTTTATTATTTTGAGAATTCACTTATGATTTTCAATGTTTATGGTTGATAATTTTTGTGAAATGATTGAATACTGAAAATTAAATCCCAGATATAAATTCCATTTTGAATATAGAATAACCTACTAACATGACTGTCAAAATTAGTGATGGCTGAATAAATTCTGATTATCCTGAACTTTGTTCCATATATGAAACATGAAATAAACCTTTTGTGGAGGAATTATATTACAATGTTTGGTTCTCTTTTTTATTATTAAGTTCATATTCGCTTACATTTTCCAGTTTGAGCCAGGTCAGAGGGACAACTGCCAAAATACATAAAAGTATGAGTTTTTATGGTATTTTTGGCCTCTTTTGTCCTATTTTGGCACTTCAGATGGCTGTAATGAATTTATATTTCTGTCCTTTAACATTTCTGTGGTTTTACTCCCAATTTGCAATTCTTCTACAGATGCATTTTGGACCACTTGTCATCTCTCAGGATTTGTTCATTTCTGATTGGCTTACATGCCACAGTATCTCACGTTACATACAGCATGAACATATAATAAATATTAATTCATTTACAAAAATAGATGTAGGGGAAAAAAATACTTTTTGGCAGTTTCCTGACTTCTCTACCCTGTGTCCCCTTGATGACTCTCATCTCCTCAGCACCTCAGATCTGAGGAAGCACTTTCACAGAAGTATCCCTTTTAAAACCCAGCTGTTTATTTTGGCAGATTGAAGAAACAGGAATCTGGTTCTTAGGAGAGGAAAGAATAACCACATCACAGAGCCCATCAGAAGGACTGCCAGCTGCACCGCAGGGCAAGCCTGTAAACCAATCCCCACACTTGCCTCCACTTGTACACACAATTTACCTGCAAACTCTCTTGGAGGTAAGGTTTAGGAAAAATACTAAGAACTGAAGAAAAGAAAAAATGGAAGAATAGCTTCTTTTAAATGATATCCTGATGAATTTATGAAAGGATAAGGAAGAATACTTTTAGAAAGCTCTATACTTAAAGTAGTCTCAACTCACAATCAGAAGACTTTCTAGTCTGGTCTGTGCTGAAGCATTTTGGTAGGTCAGCACTTTAGATTCTGTATTTTACATATCAGTTAGTCAGGGAATTTTATGTTTTGTTTTGTTTTGTTTTTGTTTGTTTGGTGGTTTTTTGGTTTGGTTTGGTTTTGATGTTTGTTTTTTGTTTTGTTTTTTTTTTATTTTGATAGTATATTTTAGAATTACAAGATATAATCAAAGAAAAGGAGATGGTGGAAATTTTGGTAATTTTGTTCTTTCAAGTTCTCTACATCTTCAATTTACAGCATGTTAGGGTGTTTATAGATCATATGTGTATACTATATATGCATACAAAGAGCTGCATATGCTGACTGGATAACAAAATTGGTTAAAAAAATAAGAAATGGCTTTAAAAGCACTCCTGAAAGTAACATAGATCTTATAAATTATTTGCCTGGTAATTTTGATTCAAAGGGTTTTTTGCAAAATTGAAAGTGATTTGAACCCCTTACAGCATATGATATGTATCAGATTATCCAGTTTGTGGTGGGACCAATGACACCATGAGGCAAGTAGTAGAAATATCAAGACAGAAATGCAATTGATCTTAAAACACATTTTAAGGTCATTTTTTCAGTCATTACCTTCAGCTACTCCAGCAGCAGTGCCATATTTAAACAAAAATCTCTTAGGTACACAGAAGTTTTTGACTCAGTGCCTTTTCCTCAATCTTCAGTATTCCTCTTTCTACCTCTCACCACAAGTTATACCTGCCAAGGAAATGGTGTAATCCTGGAACTTTGTTACTTCACTTGCAAACAATGACTGGGGTACAGTCTGGAAGCTTGATTTATTCTCTTAAAGATTTGATCTTTTCATAAAGACCAGCATCACTCATTTGGGTCTTGAGAACTCCATTTCCAATTGCTTCTTTGCAACTATAATCTTCTAATAGAGAGATACAAATCATTGCCTGGAACAATTTGCCACCTTGGGTAAAGTGTAGGATGTTTAAAACACTTGACCCAGACACGCAGCATTTGAGAAGCGATAAACTTCAGTAGACAAATGCACTCATGGCATTTGGATACAGTTAACCAAAACAACTCAGGGACGTATTCTGGCAAGTGAGAGATTTTGTTTGGGAGCTGTACTAAATTATTTTGCTGAATTCTATTCATTTTAGTTAGGGAAAAACAATTTATTTAGCTATTTCTGTTATCCTTGTACAACACGTGTTCATACTAAAGTTGGGGCAGCAGTATTGCATTTTGGTTTAATAGCTGGCTGTTTTTCTAAGTCTTGTTTTAACATACATCGCATACACACACTATTCATTGCCCTGCAACTCTACTTCTCAGTAAGGGAACCTGATTCTCCTAGACTCTGTAGATTATCACATCTGATTTTAGTCACATAAGGAACAGCCTTTTGAAGATTTTGAATCCAGAGGGATCCAAACTTTTCAGCCTTGCCAATGATATCACCCAGCTAGCTGTGTCATACATTGCCACAACTGCAATGGAAACAAATACCCTTCCTGGTATGGAAAATAGCTGACATCTGACACACTTTGCAGAGACATAATTAAGTAAAACTAACAAAGGCATTTTCTGAATTTGCCTTTGTCAAATCTATGAAGAGAACTAAAGATAAAAGCTTTTATCAGTAAGCTTCTTTATTTCTGAAGTTGATTTTTATATTTATCTCAATATTCTTGTGTGGATCCGCCTTGTTGACTGGGGACTTGTGTCAAATTTATTTTTTTATCTGAACTATTTGAGAAGCAAATGGTAAAGTAATCTTCAACAGCCTTGTAAAGTGCTGCTTAAGTGATGTGAGCAAGCAGTAATGAGCAAGAAATGTTAGCAGAGGAGGGGGAAGAGAAGCTTTACTAGACTGTTATTCCAGCTTCTGAAAGTGAGTCTGAAGCATACAAATGAATGTTTGGGGGACCAGACATGGAAAGATTGTCATTTTATTAGTGACAGTATGATAAAAGAGCAAAAACATATATTATTTAAACCTGATATCCAGTCAGCAGAATCATGAAAGTTTTGAGACCTGTGTCATTTTGTGTCTAAGAGAGGTGTCTACAGGTGTGGGGTGTAGCCTAAAGTGCCAAGCATTCAAACTTAAGAGATGAAGCACTTCTAGGAAAACCACATAAGGTGAGTCTAGCCAATGGAAGAGTCATGCTTCCTTGCTCAACCATCTCATATATCGTAGGTACAAGTGAGGTACTAAAGATGAGGAAATAACTCATCAAGGACTTCTAGCTTCCTCAGAGATATTCTTCAAAAGACTCTGTTAATGGCTTAACTGTAGTTCTGCGTGGTAGTCATCCTACATAGTGATGTATTGAGTGTCTTAAATTATATACATATATGTCTTAAATATATTAAACACAGGGTATATAGAATGGCAAGAATGTCTCTTCCTTATGTCCTAAAATGGTAACAAAACTCTGGCTTGTATTCTAGAAATCTTTATCTACTACACAGTCTATATATTTCAGTTGCCCCATCTTGCGCATGCACAGAGGCACATGGACATTTACAGGCCTAGATGTCAGGAACAGGAAAATAACAAATGGACACACAAATTCACATGCATGCACACATATGCACGACACATACAAACACAGGTATATTACTCCTGAGTATCTTTACTGGGGTCACATCAAGACAGATGATATGTTTGTATCAAGATTTCATTGCTTGACCGTAAAGTCTGAGTCTGAAGATTTTCTGGGGAACAGAGGGTTAGAAGAAGACTAAATCAAGACTGCCTAGCTACAAAGCTCAGTTTTCCACTGTAATAATGGAATGCGACTGATAGCTGGACAGATAGCAATCTTATTTTGCTCAGCTGTTGATTCTAATCAGGAGTAATTCCAAAAATGTTTTTTCTCTGCCGTCTCCTTCATATTTTGAAATCCCCTT
>JANHFX010027825.1:0-27785 GCA_027560015.1 Chloroceryle amazona
GGACCCGATCGATACCGTCTGGGGACAGCAGAAGGGGCTGTCAGGGGCAGAGGCGGCAGCCTTGGCCTTTGAGTTCATTTGTACGTGTGTTTTGCGGGGTCGTGAGATCTCGGAGGGGCCGGTGTTGGAAAGATGAATGTTTCTGTAGCGTGTTCAGAGGGGTTTTCCTTAAAAAAAGCAGCGGAGCTCAAAGCTATGGGGACGCTGGCTGGCCTGCCTGTGCTTTCTGACAAGCACCTGGGAGAGCAGAAGCAGTAGCAGTGCCAAAAGCGAGCCCAGTTCTGCTGCCTGCTGCTGCAACGAATTACCATCTTCTTCACGTTTAATTTTGCCTTCGAACATTTTTACTAACGCTCGACATAGTAAAGGAAAGCGCAGTGTAAAACACCAACAGCCAAAACCCAGCTAAAGACCCATGGGTGATTTGTTTTACTCGCATCGAACGTAAGGTGTTATTTTCTGCATTCACCGAGTGTAGTTCGAGATCTCACAGACTGTCACTGTAGTTAAACAGTATAACGATGAACTTGAAAACTCCTCTCTAAGATTTCTTTTGCTTTTTCTGCCTCAAAAAGACTTTTTTTTTTTAGGGTAATACCTGCCTGGTAAGTAACGTTTTACTACTTTGTCTGTTGTATGTAAGGCTGCAGGACTTTTATAGATTTTTACAGTACTTAATTAAAGGTCTTGGAGATGTGAAACAATATCTTTCTGAACCTAGTTTGTGGGGCCAAGGAGCTGTAAAAGCACAGCACTGAGACTTCTGGTGTATCCAAGTGCAGGGGATGGTTAACAAACATTGCTGATTTGTTTTACTAAGCTATTTAGAAGATGAACACTTGAAGTTTGTAGGAATTAAAATGCACGTTACGTTTCTACTGGTGTTAAAAACTAGAAGTGGACTTTGAGTGATGTGGGAGCTTTCACAATTTGCTTCTGGCAGGGTCAGAGTCAGCATAGCTTTATGTTGAGCTGTGTGAATGCCATTGGGATTTTACTTCTCAGCATTTCTTTTCCACTTTGCTCTCTCTGAACTGGATATTAGAGATTAGGACCCTGGAAATGGCAGGAGCTGATTGCTTGAGTTGCAGGATGCTGTTGCTCAGCGTGTTTTTCAGCTGAAAGTTGGTACCAGTTATAATTGAGGTATAATTTTTGCAAGGTCTCAATAACTGTAAACAAAAATTTGAAGGAGAAAATGAATGAAATTGGAAGATAATTCAAGCAGGTGTTAACATAGTGCTCTAGGCTCAGTGGAATTTTGTATCCTGCTTTAAACTGATTGGTACCTGTGGCTTCAGTGCCTCCGTCGCTGACAGCGTGTGTTACTTTAGGGAAATCTACCTCCTGGTGTGAAAAGATTAATATAACTCTTCTGAGAATAAGGAATTTTGCTGTTAAAACTTCCTCTTCCTCCTTAATATGTATGCAATGGACATCATTAAGTTACATATTTAGAGGATTAAAATAGGCAGCTCATACTGCTTTGGGAAAAGAAGCTAATTACTGAGTTCTGCTCATTTTATTTTGGAAGGTGAAGGGAAAACTTGTAAAGTTTATTAAAAGTATGAGGGAAATATTTGCTGTGTGAGAGGCTTACTAGTGATTCTCTAAAATCTGTATAAAGAGGGGGAAAAAAGCTTTTGCAACAGCTTTGAACCAGGGTCCTGGTTTTTTAAGAGTGTTATTTATTAAAAACCTTCCAGCAGGCTGAATTGTCTCCCTTTTTACGTGTTTGGTGTGGTTTTTTTCTGACTAGCAAACGTTAAGGTTTCATGACAGAAAATTTTTACTATTGTGGTTGATGATATTTCCACTGAGCTATAATACGGAGACTTCTTTTAAATTTTATTTTCTGAATCAATGTATTTAGCTGGCCTAATGCGTTTGAATTCTCATCTTTCTCCAAAGAAAGAGGTGTGAGAGTGTGTGTGGCTGTGTGTGAAGAGGCAGGGATACTATGATTTGATGACAACGACCTTGGTCTTTCAGTGAGCACTTAATGTTAGGAGTCAGTCAGGCTATTGCTTGGGTCCTGGGTTTTGAACTATGCCGTGTTTGTGCTGCTACATCCGGAAAGAAATTGTCACCTTGGAAAGTAATTTTAAGAATTAGGTGCTGATGAGGAAAACAATGACTTCAGATTTGATAGCAGATAAAATAATTATGCAGTTTTATCAGAAGTTCTAATAATATTCAGCCATACTTTCTCATGGGAAGGGTTTTAGCCAGTTTCTCCACATATGAACAACTCCTGATTCTGTGCTGAACAACTTGGGGGGGCGGGGGGTAATTTCAGTCCAGCATCTTAAAATGTCCTGCTTATAACATGAAACTGGAGTGGCAGAGAAAGAATGGAATCTTTTTTTCTTCCTGTAAGACTTTATAGGTAAAACTCTGTCACCTTGGCAAACCTTTTTAAGTTGAGAAGTACAGGAGATAGAAGCAAATGACCATCACAAATGCTGATGTTGCTTTTTTTTTCTCTGTGATGAGGTTATTATGATCCTAATATAATTTAAAAAGGTATTTGTAAACCTCTGGGTTTCTTCATGGTGTGAAAGGTAACTCCCTAATTAAAAAAAAATTAAAAAATGAAGACAATCAAAGTATTCATTGTAACTTCTCTGCAGCTGTTGGACTTCTTAAGCTCTTTACAAGTAGCTTGTGGTGGTGAGACCACAAGCAGAGCCCAATCAGAACCCAGTTTCATCTCCTTTTCTGATGGGATTTTTACATACAGCTATTAATCTTTCCTATTAATCTTTCATATCATTTTAAAGTTTACATGTAAGGGCAACTAAATTGGCATTCTCTCCCGATTAAGCTGTCCCTGGTTTCCAGTGCGCACTTAATTGTTTTTATTTAAGCCTGATGTAGGTACTTGCCCATTAGCTCCAGGAATACACAGCCCTCGTGGAGAATATAGCTTGGGAAAGGCAAATGTTGAGGTTTGCACCATCATTACTGCAACAGCAGTGATGTCATTTCTGGAAACCTGGTGGGTGCAGCTCTGCCTTCAGCTTAAGGTGACCTAGCATTAAATATGTACCATCCCATCTCCTGCATTGCCAGTAGTGTTTGTGGTCAGTTGGATCAAAGAACTGATCCAGATGGAAGTAATCCATCCCTCTCTTCCATCCCCAGCATTTCATAAGGCATTGGTGTGGAGAAGGAAGCGAAGAGCAAAGTTTGCACGTGTTCTGGTTCTTCCATTTAATTAATTTTATTCTACAATAGCAAGTACTGGAAGCATTGCAAGGTTGGGCAGAGAACTGGGGGAAGACAGCCTCATTCAAGGGAGGGTTTGAAGGGTTGGTCTGAGAAGGTGAGGACAGTAGACGGGGTAGGATTGCTCTTTGGCAGGGTAGAAGGACAGTCACGGTGCTACTTTGGAGCTGTTTAGTGGTACTTACATATTGGATTTTGAAAATAGCCCATGTCTGAGTAACATAATATACCATAAGGGGCAAGGAAGAATTCATCAGCTTTATTAATTGGTTTAGATTACTGCTTCAGAGCATGTTGGAACGCTGGTTACCTGTGCTGAGAGAGTATTTCTTCTGCTAAGTGATACATTTACAGCTCCTATCTTGAATTCAGCATGTAGAAGTCTGTCATTGGAAAGAAATTCTTAATACTTTTTAATTTTTTTTGTCGTTGGAAAATATGTGAATAACTTGAAAGGCTGAGGTTTTTTTCCTAAACTCAGGAATTAAAATGAAATCGATGACTAATTGATTGCCATTTTTTTAATTTATTTATTTTTAAGGTAGTTTCCTGGCACTTGTGACCCTTGCTGGGGTGCTAGCCCTACTAAGCATTGTGCAAGTACCTAGAAAAGCACTGTTCCCTTGAAGTGAAATAATTTTAATTCCCAAGGATTAAATCTTATGCTTTCTAGAAATAGAAGAGTTTCCATTTTGGGGCAGTGTTGAAATAATAGACATCTTATGTTTCCTTCATTTAGAAAAAATAAATAAATCTCCCATCAGTAGGCCTGCTGATTGCATGTGTTTGAAAAATCCCTCAGAAAACTCTAAATTGTCCCTCAGAATATAGCACACATGGTTCCTTACTATATTATTTATATTTGAATTTCATATATGAAGAGTAGTTTGTGATCTGGCTGCACAAAGCTATGCAAATAGTTTACTAGCATTTCTTTTAAATATAGCTCTGTTGCCCACTAGTTTTGTTGTTTTTTTTTTTCTGATGAGTAGCCCAAGACATTCTTTGAAAATCTGTTTTCTTGTGTACCATGTTTCTTGAATTAAGATTTTTAATGCTGCTTCCACAGTGTACCTCCAGCTGGCGAAACATTCTGTTTTGCCTTTCTAGTTCCATCATGCTTTTTCTTTCAGTTCCCCCTTGCCATTCCCCAGTCTTTCTAGATACTTGCAGAATAAATTTTAAACTCCTCCCATACTACACTTGTAGTTCCTATTGACCAATCGTATGAAATTTATTTCTTTATTATCTTCCTGTTTGCTACTTTACATTTATTTATAACTTCGGGGGAATAAATGTTGTGTTTGCTGCTGTTGCCTTTCCTGTGAAACTGGTAACGTCAGAGTCTTGACTACTGCAGAACTGTGCACATTCCCAAGCACATACCAAGACAGTTCAGACTTGCTAATGGACTCTGATCTTGTCCATTTTTGCTGGCACTCCAACATGTCTCTTGTAGTGGAAATAAGAATCACAACCTTTAAAAATGTCTTTCCTTTTCTGGAAGGCTGCACATGAGAAACGTTGGTATTGTCGGGGCCTGGTTTGCAGGCTGCATGCTTTTTGTGAAAGAGGTTTGAGAACTGATGAGGTAGTGAGAGCTGTTCTAATAGCAGAGTTATCTGGCAAGGGGATACTTTTATTAGGGATATTGTGAGGACAGTTCTGAGAGATGAAATGGACTTCAGCAATCAGATGAAGTGTGCGCCTTCAGTCCTGCCAGCCATGGACTGCAGTGGATGAGGTAACCACCAGGTAAGACACTGCATCTTTCTGGATTCTCCACTGGAAAAGGTCAGGTTTGGGCTGGTAAATATCTGTGTATGTTAATTTTTAACATACATATTTAAGTTGAAGATCACAAAAACTTAAAATACCACCCTCCAGGGAAATCCTGGAAAAGAGCCATAATTATAATCAGCAGTTTAGGATACAAAAAGCTTGTTGGAGAGCCAAGGAAAGGCAAGTGCCTTTCTCCTTTGTGAATTAATCCAATCTTACAGATTTACTAATGGTAGGAAAAAGTCTGAGAACCTCAGGAGAAAGTATTTAAAGGAGTTCTAGATCCTGTTCTCCCATAGCATTGTTTTTCTACGTGGGAAGAGAGATTGGGTTGTTTCAATAATGAAATACCTGGCAGGTTACAGGAATGTGCTTGGCACTGTAAAATGAAAAGGGCTAGCACTACTGGAAATCAGAAAAAGCTGCTTTTAATGTCTCTCTACTCTGTGATAAAGCAGCTAAAACAATGACGTTATGGCATAATGCCATGCCAATGCTCCTTTTGGTTTTCTTGTCTGTGTTTTACTTCTGATCATGGTGAGAGCAACTAAAATTTTCATGCCTGCAATGTGCCTTTGAAACGGAATGACTGGAAGTTACTGTGGTTGTTTTAGCTCTCACTGGAGACTGTATTATCAAAGGAACTTGTTTGAAACATAGTAAAACCCTAACAACACCAAAGACCACCAAGTATTCCACTAATTGACTGGTTGTGCATTTTATATATGTTTATGTGTGTGTATGCATGTAAACCCATACAAAATGCATACATTTTTTTTTTTAAAAAGCCCAAACCAGTCCTTGCTAAACTACTTAAACTTTGGAGTTAGCATGACAGGTTAAACCATTGCTTCCCAGTTTATCACGTACATCTGAAGTGAAATAAAATATAGGAAGGGTTTTTTTCCTTCCTTATTTCATAAAAAAAATGTTGTATTTGCAGCTGGATTATTATTTTTTTTTTAATTTTTGCACAGCTTTGTATTGCCCCTGGCTGTTGAAGTTGAGACATTTGAACAGTTCATGAATGAGTAATTTCCATATCTACTGACTGGCAACCATGAGTCACTCACTGTTAGACTTACTCTGGCTAGACTTGTCTTCCCTCAAATGCCTTCCCTCAGGTTCTTGCTTCTCTTCAGGAAATGGATGGCTTTTGCATATGAAATCCTCCACGTATTATCGCTTAATTGGGTCAGACCCAGCTATTTTATGTAATTGTGTGCAATTTGTAGTTTTGTCACTTGTATGAAGTGTATTTAAACCTCGTCAAAGCAGCACTAAAATAGTGGTAAGTGCTTTGCTTGCAATGTGGTGCTATTTGTTTATATATCTGAAATAGTAGCCTAGCAAGCATAATCAAAGTGCTATGCCATTGAAAAATAGCTAAACTGTTACATGTATTTGCATTATTTTTTCAACTAGAAGGTAAAAGACTGAGTGGAAGGACTTGAGTAGCACCTGAAATTTGGGCAGCTGGCTGAAGCCTTTCATAAATACGGAGAGACTCTTAACTGCAGTCTGTCCTGCTCACCATCTAGACCGAGGTGGGTGGTATCTTAGTGAACCCCTTAGCTTTGTGTGATGCTCAAGCCCATCAATTCTGTTGGATTTGCCCACTCCCTTAAAACTTGTGGCCTGTGAAGTTGTTGCGTTCAAAGCCCAACATCTTGAAAAAGGTGATGTTCAGAGAAGTCTTCATTTGCTTAGGAGAGAAATCCAACCTCTTTCCTTCCTGGAACTGGCTCAGTTGGTTCTTTATTCACCTCCCCAGCTTGTCTCCACTTGACCTTTTAAGTTTCGGAGAACTGAAGTCCCTCCATTTGTCATTCCTATCAGTAATTTCCTGTATTAAAATTACTGCTAGTGCTGATAACAGTTGGTATACCCAGGCACTTCACGAAAGGTATCAATTCTCAATACTTGTGGAAGCATTCACGTTGCACATATGTGCATGTTTTTGTGTCAGGAATATGCTATCAGGACATCAGTGTTATCACAGGATGTGCCCTTGAGTGTCAGGGTCTGGCTTGATATTGAGTCTCTGTAAGGTCCCAAGTAATTAATTCATTGCTCTAGCTTTTTATGGCTATAAATTAAGAATATTTTTACCATAGAGGTATTGTTTGCAGGAATTCCAACTACATCTGCTTGTCTTTTTATTGTCCCTAGGATTCAGTGGATTATTGTTGTCCTTACTTTACAATATCCCCGTGTCATCACAGTTGCAATACCATTAGTGCTAGAGTAATTATTAGTCAAGCTTTCTGGTGGTGATAAAATTCATCATGAGTAGCTAGGAGTCGAGGACAGTGAGAGAATTAATAAGATAATTAAATTACAAAAAGTGGTTGGAAAGAAGCTATCTATCACTTTGGCCCAGCCTTTGTCTTCCTTTACGTCTGTTCCCTGTATGTCTGCTTAGCCTTTAAAATGGCAGCTGACATCCTTTTTTTGGTTGTTGTTATTGTTTTTATCAACTCACGATTTAATTCTGAATGCTAATTTGTGTGGAAACATACATAAAACTTAAGTGCTGTTTTGATAAAACACCTTTTGATGATTTTGAAGTGTTTATGCAAACCTTGTGCATAATTGCTGTAGAACTGTAGAGTGTGGGAATGGGATCTTGGGTTCCTTACATGAAAATGCTTATCTTCCTCTTTTACTTCTGGAGTGGTTTTTCTCTCAGAAGATCTTATTTTATTCTTCTATTTTTAAAATACATATATTAAAAAAATACGTAGACAGGGGAGAGGAAGGAATATATAAATTTATAATATGTGTGACTATGTTAAATATTTTACATGTATATATTCCTCACCCTCACTATATTTTCCAGTGTTGTAGTATAGGACTGATCTGTCTTGGGCAACAGATTGAAAAGCAGTAGCATTTTGTTTCACTTTGATAAAGGGGCAAGAAGGCTGTTGAGAAGATGAAGGAACTTGGAAATATGAGAGCAATTGAACAGAGATTATGTTTATTGCTGTCACTTTCTGCAAAGTGGAGTGGGAAATCTAGCTAAATGAATTATTCTTTTTTTTCTTCTGAATCCTTTCTCTGTGTATCTTTCCATTTTCAATATTTCTATTCTTTTCTGGATATTCTGTTGTTGGAACATATTCAGAAAGATTGCACAGATAACCTATTTGTGTGTTCTTTGATATACCTGCATTTCTTTTACATGGATTTCATGGGGAGCTTTGGAGGTTTTGCAGCAGCAGCAGAAGTCTCTTCTTGCAAAACATGGCTTTTCCAGTGGATTTTAATACGAATCAGCAATCACTTGTATTATATTGAAGTTTGTTTTGATCATTCATTCCGAGCAAAGGATATCTGTAATTCTGAGAAGGATTTACAAATTTAGAGTAAAAGGGCATGAAGTCAGAAAGTAGGATGTGAAAATGATAGCATCTTATTCTGACACATTAAGTAGACTTAAAAAGTGTCTCCAGAACAAAACAAAGCAACCTTAAGACTTTGGCTCCTTCAGCATTTGAATGCCAGAGGTAAATTGAGGCGAAAATAACTTTTTTGGGAAGATCTAATTTCAAGTTTTGATTCCTTCAAAAAACAGGGATTAATTTTTACAAAAGCTGAGTCCATCCTTATCCTTTCAGTGTCTGTGATAAAAGTATCTCACCGTTTTATTCCCATGCTGAAGGACAAAAATACTACATCATGTGTATTGATCAAAACACTCTTGAGCACAAGCGTGTGATCACTTTCTGAAGATGTGGTTTTGCACACAGTTCACAAAATATCTTGTATGAGGATCTATGATTTTGGAAACAAAGTCATAATGTCAGATTTTTTTTGTATCCTGGTGTCGAATGAAGTGTTTCATAGGTAGAATTGTATTTCAGCTGCGCTCCCACTGACAACTTCGGAGCCGAGTTTTGTCAGCATCTCATCTGTCAGTAAACCTTCAGCAGTATGTGCTCTTAAAAGTAACAAAAGATATATTTTCCTGGCAAAATAGCTATAATTGCATACTATTCTTGTTACATTATCCTATGTGAACTGTGCTGAGACGACCATAGCACTAAAATACTTCCCCTTAATCAAGTTAGTGCCTTTGGGAATATTGAATGTCTTCCAGTTTGGCCCTCTTATTTTTTCGGTTTATTAAGAAAAAAAAAAAAAAGGCCAAACAAAAAGCAGCTTATAAAGCCCTCCTGATTATCTGAGAATAATTTAGTCTGTTTTAATAGGATTTTAGGCATATTAACTTTGGTGATGCTGCCAACAAGGCCAGCTTTTGAAGATAAGTACCTAATAAAGAGTTTGCTGCTCTATAATGAAGCAATTAGGTCTTGCTGTCCAATTTGATGACTTCAAAGTGTGTAAAGTGGGATTGGACCAAGTATGGTGTTGAACTTCATTTTACTTACAAAGATAGTATTTAAAGCATAGATACAGATTTGCCTTTTGGAGAATGTTCTTGTCTAAAAAATGACCTTTTGGAGTACTTCATGTTTTTGATTGATCAAGCTGTTAAAGAAAAAAAAAAAACAACCTAGAAAATTTCTGGCATAGTGCTTGATTTATACTTCTAAATTAGGGCTAGAGTCTGCATTTCATGTGTCTGCAGTAGTCAAGGGTTTTTCTGCTGTGAGAAGTACCAGAACACCTCACTTTCTAGCGGGCTCGTAGTATTTATCTTAGTCCTTGAACTGCCTCACAAACATGCTTTCTGAGCCAAAAGCCAAGGCTGAACGACCAGAAATACCTGTCTAAGCTTACATTTAAACATAGCAGTGTTCACAACCTGTCACATCTGGTACAAACTTGTATTTTATCTTTGAAACTATTCAGTGACCAAAGCAGTTAGGGTTGTGTAAAAACTTTTCCACAGAATTCAGTTAGAGCAACTTATATCCCTGAGTTTTGAATTTTGACTTTGGAGTGGTTAATGAATTCAAATTGAGTCAGTCATGGAGGTGCATTAGAGGGCTTGAGAAGTCACAGGATCGGACAGATGAGCTGTCAAAGTCAGCAGTGGACACATGAAATGTTGTCAGCAGTGTGCTTGGCACTCTCGTGGGAGTGTGTCACAGGGTTACCACCCTAACCAGGGTGCTAACCGGAGGTGTGCCCAGCTCCTTCACCAGCGGAGATCAGAGCATGGTTCTTGAAGTTCAAGCACTCTTCATTTCAATTTAATTTAATGCCTTGGTCATTGAGCTGCAGAGATGGCATATGTTTGCTTCTGGACAGGAAAGGACGGGCTACCCCTTCATCCAACCCAGAAAAATTGGGTAGAGGATATTTGTCAGGCTTCTTAGTTATTCATGAGGCATGTTAAATGCATTTGGCCTAAAGGCAAATTTATCTTGTAAGCGTGTGGTCAAGCTTAGAGGAGAACATTAAAGATGAACTTCTGAAGAGGGGAAATGGAGAGTTGAAAGCACGTCTATGTGAGGATCAGTGCGGCTTTTGCATGTGAGAGCCATCCACGGCCTGTCTGATCCCGACAAAAAGGCAGCGAGTGTTGAGGAATATGCTTATTTTAAAGGCTGGCTTTGCTCTGAAAATGGACTTGCCTTTTATTCCATTGTCATTTACCTTCTGCAATACTATTAAACCCTTCTCTCCTCACTGATGTGAAAAAAACAGCAGAAAACTGAGGTGGTTTAGCAGAAAGAAACGATAAATCAAGTAGTAAAACATTTATATGTATCCTCTTCTGGTTTTGCTGTCTATGCTTTCCAAGCCACGCTCTCTCTGATAAACAGGGTCTTGCTATCATGTTTGTGGGAGCATTTTTCTAAACATTTGTGGTCACTGGAGCAACCCAAAGCATTGTTTCTAGTGACTTTTATGTGCCTACTTACGTTTGATTGCGTAGTGCAGATGGCAAGGTAGTCCTAATATGAGAATTAGGAAAGAGGAATAGAGGGTAAATTATTCACATATCAAGTTTAAAGAAAAAACATGTGTTTTGTTTGTCTGTTTGCGGGTTGTTTGTTTATCTTTGTTATATTTGTTGTTGATTGGTTTTGTTTAATTATTTTTTTCTGAGCCATAGGAAAAAAAAAACAAACAATTTAGAAACTGAATGACCATTTTTATGTTTTCCAGGAGCATTAGCGGTGATGATAACTTTTAAATATGTGCACTCTCTGCCTGGTGGAAGCTCGTGTCAAGGTTGCAGTTAAAAGAATGTATCGTTCTTTAGAAGTAATGGCATGCAATAAATTTAGATTTCTTAAACCAATGCTATAAAATTTGCATACAAAATATTAGTTTTACTGGAGATGATGAGAAAGGATTTGAAATGTTAGCTGAGATTGAAATAATAGTTTTCAAGAATGAATATTGGAAAACAGGGCAAACTTTTTTTTAGCCTTGCTTCATCTCATTGCTATGCCATTTTAAAACAATATGGAAATAAAAATAGCAGTTACATCATGTGCTTTTTAAGTATGAAAAAAAAACCTACTAAATATCTGACAACATGACACTTAAGCAACAAAATCTGTCAAGTATTCATATAGCAGCAGGAATGTGAAATACAGTGATTGTTCCTACAACTTTTTAACTTTATTTAATACATACTAAGTATGTGCACGGAGATGTGAACATGAGATGGCACTCTAGAGATAACTAGTAAGCAAGAGAAACCTGTATGAAAATCTTCTTGGGTATCCAGGAATTGCTTTGGCTGAGGTTTCTGCCCTTGATGGAATCTAGGGAGGTTTCTGATCTAGATGATGCGTATCTACAAACTCTGCAAATCTGTTGATCCTTCAACCTTTGCTGTATCAGGTTCCACAGTTAAATAGTGACCCAAATTAGCAAGAAAATTTGACTACACTGTAGAAAAATGTCTTGTTCTCATAAATAGATATCAGGCAGAGCTACCAGGTAGTTTAAAGCTGTACCAACTGTTACGTGTTACTCAAGTACAGACATAAAGCCATAAAAAGGGACTGTTTGTTGAAAACCTTTGTTACAAAGAATTTGAGGAGCTGAAAAACTTGCGATATTTAAGGATTGGAGATCCATTCATTTCAAATTTGACTAAACTTGTTGTCTTATGTAATTTCAGTAGCATACTGCATAACATTCCTGTGGCATTTAATGTAGAGCATTTTGTGGTGACAATATTTTAAGCAACTCCGTGCTGTACGAGATGGAATATGGGAACGTAGTGTTTGCTAATGGGTTGTGCGTGTGTCCTCGTCTTGTCCCAGAGAGACCCTCATAGAGGTTTAGAGTGTTTGGCTTGGTTTCAGAGCAAAGAATTCTGTCTACAAACCACCTAAACCAAGGACTTAATGATTTGAGGATAATTATTTTCTTAAGTTTATCACTGCTTCCCAATTGATCTCAACGCAAGGTCAAAAATAGCTAAAAGTATCCCACCAGTCCTTGGAAAGTGGCACTTAATTTATTACCAAATGCAAAGTTTTTAGGAGGTGTATCATTCAAGAAGTGTTAGCTTATGTCAAAGAGCACATGAATAGTTGCCAAAAGTATTCTTGGATAATGGTGGTTGTTTTTCTGTAACCATTTCTTTACAAAGTGACTGAGTTTACTGCAATAATGCAGACTTTAGTGCTATTTTATTGTGCTCTGCACCCTTGACAGCAGTGCTGATTTTATGAATGTAAAACTTAGTTATGTCTTGACTCTTTTTTTTTTTAATAAAAGATAATCTGATCTAAAGCACACTTCTTATATTGCATTTTAGTAGTTATTAATTGTTCCGTGACTGTAACACCCAGTAGGCATCACAGGATGCTTGTTAAATGAAGTAGTTGTGTTTCCAAGCTAGAACCAGACACAATGTTACGTAGGGTAGCAGGGAGATGAGATGCTTAGTGTTCTAAATTTGATTTTTGGGTTGTTTGTTTTTGGTTTTGTTGTTTGTTTTTAACTACAGGCTTATTTCAGGTGAATTCAGTGTTTGGTGGTTTTTATTTTGGGAGAGGTTGGTTGTTTTTTCTTTAAAGTGAACATCTGAGAAGAATATTTACTCCTGCCAACTGATGGAGTGGCATTTTCTGATGAAATTTTAAGATCTCCTGCCTTAAGTGATCTAGCAACCCCCGGATCAACAAAGAGCTTGTGGTGTTCCTTGTTTGCGTGTTTTGTGGAAGCTTTTCTTATTACAGTCTGTGAGCCTCAGTTACAATGTTAGAATGAAGATTTTTTTGATTTTTTTTTTTTTTATTGAGCTCTTTGCCATTTTACGGGTTAATTTGTGAACCACTGACTGAACAGAACAACTTTTACAGACTATAAAATGAAACCTTGTAACATGGAGTAATAATCAAATAAAACAGAGTCCATTGGGGAAAGTAATTTTCCCACATCTTTTAAAGCATCCGTACTTGAAGCAGGGGGGAGGTTGGGGCTGTAGGGTCTTGTGATGATACAAGAGATGATGGGATGGGAGAAGGTTAGTGCTACTGGTGTGGGCCACTATAGGCCATCAAGCATGGAAACAAATATTCAGTAATATTCTGCTCCCCCTCTCTGTGGGGGTCCCAAGGATACCGGTGTTTGGTTTGCAAGGGGGGGGAAGTTACTGCAGAATAGAGCTTTGTGGGTCTTCTCCTCTTCCTGTGCTGTTTGTTCCATTGTACATCACACAATATAGAGCAATTTCCTTCCCTGGGTTCCTGTACCCATCGTAGTGCTGAGAGAATCTTTATAGTTCAGGTTAAAGGACTTCCTGAAATATTTTTAAGTCCACGGGGATGGTTAGTTAGTGAAATAACTATGTTCAGTAGGCATTGAAATAAAACCTTTATCATGTTAGTTATCTTTTAGATTAATAGGAATTGAGCTGCTGTTTAGCTGACTGTTTCAGGGACAGTATGTAATTTCTGCACAGCACCTCATAATAAAATCATGCTATTAAAGACTTTCCTATGTTTAACGTGTACATGAACAAACGTGTAATGCTTATTACTCTGCTGCTTCAATGAGCAGCAGTCTGTCGGCCTTGGGAACTCGCTGGCTATTTCAAGAATTTAACCTGCTTTGACACTTCCATGGTTTCTTCCTGTGAGCAGCTTGAATACCACTTACTCAGCAGTAAGTTAAATAAAATCAGCTGAGGAGAACAGCATACTGTAAATGATGCTGGTAACAGAAAAGACATGTAAAATGGCTTGTTAGATGATAACATTTCATAACATTCTAGAAAAAAGCCTCTTGTGTATTGATTTTAATTATTTTTTTTTTCGTACTTTTTATCCCCCCCCCATCTGCAAAGATGAAACGTAGTCTTTCAAGGAGTTTTATTCCTTCCTTGAAGACTTGCTGTATTGATCTGAAACCACAAAGCTGAAATTGGTTGTACTTTTACAATGTTCCTTCTCTAACAACAATATATGGCCCTACTGGTTAAGTGGCAAACTTGCTGCAGTATTTCTGTTACTGGAATTTGTGGAACAGTCAGTGAGGGACTTCTCTAAAAATCCCTTATGAGATACTGCAAATGGAATACTTCACTGACACCTGTGTGAATGGATAGCAGACTCTGCAGACACGATTCCTTAGGCATGCTTTGTGGAAGCATACCACCAACTTGAGCCAGAACAAAGTAATGGGAGAGGGGAGATGTTCTGTCATCTGTATGAGTGCAGATTTTTGTGTTTTCTTCTTGGTCACTTGCTCGACTTAACGCAGGCCAACTAATTGACACACTTCTTGTTAGTGCAAGTTTAGGTTTCTCAATTAGTGTGATAAATCCAGGAAAACTTGTTCCTTGTTCTGAGGGACATAAGGCAATTACTTCTTCTCTCCTCCCCCCTTTGCCGGATGATGAATTTAAAAGCTGCTGCATATTAATTATTACCCACAATGTTAAATAAAACAGCACAAAGGCTTGTGGCGATTTATTTTTTTTAGAAGTCTGGTTCTAGAAATGAAGGAAGTAAGGAAGGTCAGAATAACAGTGTAGAATTTTTGGTGCTTTCCAGCCTCACATGTTCATCTACCTCCACTGTCATAAGCCAGTTGCTTCAGAACATGGAAATGTGTTTGTAATCTCTCAGTGGGACTAAAGAAAGATGAGCTACGTAAGTTTGAGAGCAACATACATCATCTTAAAGTAATCTGGCCACTTAAACTTATGGTTCTGTATATGTAATAATATGTATTTTTACACATAACAAGGGTGAGGATAGAGAGAAGGATGTCAAGAATCTGTGCCAGCTTGGCTTTAGGGAAGAATGGGAACCAGTAGGTCTAAGTAGCTTAAACCAAGCCTGTTAAATTTACAGTCTCTGAACAGATTTTTCTGTATTGGAAATTACACAATATAAATTTAACATCAAATCACCAAATAGTTTAACTGTAGCCATGTCTGCATGAACCATGTTTTTAAATCCTACTGTAGTGCAATTTATGCAAGAAAAATCGTGCCTCAAAAAAACCCAAGCAAACCCATTGTATAACACACAGTTTGAAGTTTTGAAAACTTCAAATGTCCAAAATGTTTGTTCTTACCAATGCACAGGAAAAACAGTTGGTTAATAATGTCACAAATGGTTGGAAACAAAATGAATTGAGGATGATGCACTCTCGTGTAATATAAACTCTTGCAGAAAAGGGTTTTATCAAGAGAACATAAACCACTAAGCAGATGTACTGTTGCACAGAAATTATAAAGGCACGTTAGGCACAGATTTACTGAAATGAGATAGGAGCTAGATGGTGAATTTGATATTCTTCCCCTTTTCTACTGCCATTGTGCTGTTCTCATGTTTATCACGTGAGAAATTGCTATTGTGCGGTTTCACAGCACTTTCACTGAGGGAGGACAGTCTTACCTGGATGCTCCTGAAACTCTATGGTCTCAACATTGTAATAGTACTTTACATATGAAATAGTAAACGTTTTTGAAGCTAAAGTTTCAACAGTAAAAAAAAACAAACAAAAAACAGCACAACAAACCAACATTTGTCCTGCCTAATAGAGCCACATGGTAGAGTAATTTTAAATCTGGGGGGTTTGGACTCTTTTTTTGAAGAGCAGACAGTTTTTAATAGTAAAATTGATTGGAGTGTCCATCTGCAGTTAGATTTCTTAAGCTTCTAATATAGACACACTGCATACTGTAGTACCCAGGGAATGCTTTTTCATGTTACTGAAATACATATGAATATTTATCTTTAAACTGAAATCACTGAAGAAGTCTGTGTTTATAAAAAAATAAAAATAAAGCTATTGCTTGGAAACTGCTTTAATGTACTTTGGAATAGTGGAGTTTAAGTCACTGACTGTTGGGGATTATGTGGGCTTTTAAAAAAACAACCACATGGTGTGACCTCTGCAGGCATCTCCTCCTCTACATCCGATTCCTGCTCCTTCGAACGCTTTAGAGAGAGTGCTGAGTGGTAGCTGAATGAGATTTGTAATGTCTTTTTAAAAGCCTTTCTGTCCTCTTAATTAGCTGCAAAACCAAAAAAGCCCTGAATCTTTAGAGGACTGTGATGAGAATTGTTACTTTTAGTTTGTACCGAGCATTAATTCATGGCTTGAACTTGTGATACCACTTCTCTCTTTTAGAGATTATTGTGCATTGTGAGATGACACTTGGATGATAACAAGCTATTCAAGAGAAGAATCTCTCGATACAAGGTGACTGGGTAATGGCAGATGAAACTCAGTTTCGTCAAGGTGGATTTGGAGAAAAACAGCCCCAGATTTCCACGTGTTAGATTCTGGTTTGGCTGTCCGCACTGAGGAAGGAGTTCTCAGAGTTACAGAAGTTAGCTCTATGGAAGCTTCATATCAATTCTCAGAGGCGGGCAGAATGCACGTAGTGTGCTGCAAGCTATTAAAAACAAATGAAGAACCACAGGAGAATTGCTGGATACAGCAGCTCTACTGTGTCGTCCTTTCTTGCCTTCATTTTGGAAAAGGTTGTAGCAGAGTTGGAAATGATATGTGACTGCTGAGGATAATCAAAGGAACAAAGTATCTCCCATATAGGGAATGATTAAGTAGACCAAGGCTACTCATCAGTCTTGGGGAAAATGTGGTAGGAAACAAAGGGCAGGAGACTGTAAAATCATACGCAGTATGGAAAAATGAGCAAGGAATGCTACTCATAAAAATGTAGGAAATGACCAGAAATAAACTATTGATTGATAGCTTCAAAAATACCCAAACAAACCAGTGAACAATGGTGAATACCTCAGGAAGATAGGACCGTGTGCTTGAGCTCTTTTTATGTCTTCTCCAGACATCTGTTGGCCTTTGTTACAAACGGGACATTGGAGCTTTGGTCTGAACCAGCAAAGCCTGTTAGGTTATGTATGCACCAGCCCACTTTCCTTAAATACCATGTCTTTTAATGCATGCTCTTCATCCTTTTCACGTAAGGACTTGCCTGACAGTTCTTCAGCATTGTGTAGATTCATAGCTTTTGCCATTACAGAAGGCAATTAAAGAAGAGTTAAACTGACCTTTTGTTTGTCATTTGTCACTTAAATTTCAAACTGTCACCTCGCAAAATGCCTTGCTAATCCATATCTTCCAGGAGGGGATCCGATCACGCTTTGAAAATATTACCAAGAAATGAGGCAGCTCCTTTGCTTGTTTATGAATGACCTTTGGATCCTTTTACTATTTTTAAATAAGGCTCCAGTTTCTTAAAATCTCACCATGGTTGGTCTTGCATTACACCTACTAGTTTTTGTTAAGTTCTCTGTACTCACCTCCCCCTCACCCTGTGGTATTTTTCCCTGCGAAAGTACTTCTATCCTGTAATCATCTCTGAAAAACTGAACACATTGAATTCCCTAAGCCTCTCATTGGGAGGCAGCTTTCTGATCCTCAAATCATTTTTATGGCACTTCTGCACCCTCTCTTAGTTTTTCCACCAACCACTTTAAAATGTGGAGAAAAATAGCCTGTGGTGTTTCAGTAGCAGCCTCCTCCCTGCCTTGCACTCTGTTGTTTTTCCTCTGTTCTGCCCTTCTGACCCGTCTGTGGATGCCCTTCGTGTGCGTGGTTGATTGGCAGCACTAAGCAGCTGCAGATATGGCAGAAGTGGCTGGTTGTGTTAACCAGATGCCGCTCTCCAACATTCTCAATTTTTACTGAAATCAAACAGTAGATAGACCTCTGGTAACAGCAGCATCATATGAAATTGAAAGCAGAGAATTTATCATATTATCTCCAAACTAAAAATGACAACAAATATTCAGTTTCAATTTATTTGTTAGATACGAGTGGCTCATTTACTAGTTTTGCAAATCAAAATACAGCGTTTTTATAGAATAGAGATGAAAGTAGAGCTTAAACTTCCTCAAACTCATTTGAAGAGTTGATACTTGCAGTATTTTCTGATTTATTTTACTGATAGGAAAATGTATCATCTACCATCTATCAAATACCGTGAATATATATTATGTGAAGTTTCTACTTTCAGTCCAAAAACGTAGTCAAGCTTGCATGGAGCCGTATTTTACAACAGTGCTGCTTTTATTTTTGAACGAGTTGCAGGTTTATCCACATGATACTCAGGGATTTAGTGGGATTTCTTTATAGAAAGCAACTTTGGGGAAAAAACCCAGAGATCTTAATTTTAAAGGTCTTAACTAGCATTTGGAACTTTTTAATGTGTATGAATTTAGTATTTGTTTGGAAAACAACATAATTTTTAGTGTTATAAGAGTATTAAATATCACAGAAAGAGTTTAAGAATGAACGATGGATTACATTCTGACTGTGTTGGTGAAATAAAGAACAGATCTTAAGAGAACAAGTATTAAAGAGGAAACATAATAGTACAGTGAAATGGAAAACACCTCACTTAATATCGCAGGTATCTTTTGCTGTTTGTATTTCCTTGAAGAAAACTGTTTCCCCATTTTTTCCTGGAGAAAGTAGTTAGGCATTTCGGATTTCATAAATGACAAGTGTTCCTTCTGCTGTTTGACTACCTTAAATATTTGAAATTTAATTTCTTCTGCTTGAGAGCAACAGCTCCTCTCCTTCCTGAGCATTCTGATTTCTGTTTGTGACATGCTTAAGCTGGAGACAAAGGTGTTTGCAGCTTGTATTTCTGTTCTGTAGCTGATATTGTCACACACCAGAGGTTGGAAACCCTTGTGGTGGTGGCTCTACATTGAGAACATGTCATTCATTGTAGAAGCTGCTTTACACTGCATTTATATTTAAATAGGAGAAAGTGATCTATTTTGAATTTGAAGAGTTGCTCCCATGGCAGAGTAACTTGCTGTCTTGTCTTTTTCTTCACCATTGATTGATCCATTTGCTTACTTATCCTCAGGAGTGGGGAGGCAGAAATCTAGAGTGAAAAAGCCTTCATTTAGGAGTGTGCTGAATGCCTCCTAACAGCATTTGAGTTCAAAAGACCAGAGTCCTCTGGGCCTGGTTTATTTATATAATTTTAATTAGAACTGAGCCTCATTAATGAAAATGTACAAAATAAAACAAGGACATCTCTCTTAAAATTCAATTATATATGTATATGTTGTGAGAGTGGAATCTATCTGGAAGCTGAGTTAGCTGCAGTACAGTGTTCAAGTCAACTGTTGCAAAGGCTCTTTCCATAGTGACTATTAAGTATTAACCTGGTTCTCAATTTGCCTGAATTAATTATTCTTTCTTCAGATGAAAACTTTTAGAAGGTCTTTTATCTACGTGCCTGGCCTCTGAAGTGAAGAGATTGAATATAGCGGAGAAAATGATTGCAAACTTGTTATAAAGTGATCTCTGTTTTATGAAGAAATACTGTCAGGGTGCTCTTTGCTCGGACTGAGGTTGGGACTCTGTATTGAGCAGAGCACCCTGAGTGATAGAAGAGTGGGCATTCTTTGTCTCTCTGGTTGCCTATCCAGGTTTTTTTGGGGGGGATAATGAAGGAATAGAGCAGCTATAATAGTTTGGGTCTTTTTTTTTTTCTTTTCTAAGCTGAAAATTTGAAAACACAGGCAATCATGACTGTAACACCAAGTGTGTGAGCAGTTGCAGGGCTTTATTTAATTTTATCTTTGTTTTGAAAGCTCAGCAGTATTTGCTGTCTTTATTTTTTGTTTTTCTAGAACTAAGACAATAGCTCAATCTTGTATGATCCTTACTATAGCATCAGCATGTTATCAGGCCAAGGATGTATTTACTGTGCCTCCTAAGGTGCTGTGAAGTACCACGCTGGTCCCAGTTTGGAGAGAGACGGACAAACCAATCGGGATAATGGAGAGCTTCTTTCTGCCCGGCATGTGATGGGTATCGGAACCTCTCTCATACATTGTTAATACAGGAGTAATGCACAACAAGCAAACGAGGTTTGCTGTGTTAAGGAGCAAGGTTAAGCCCATCTCATGGCTTTATCAGAAAAACAGATGTAATTTTTCAAGTTCGGTCTTGTCACAAATGGAACTGTTTGGAACAGAGGAAAGATACAGATCAAGTGTGCTCACAGTAGCTTAAATTTGTGATTATTCTGGACTGCAAGCGTGTTTCTCCGTGTTCAAAGGTACATTGCATTTACTTGAATGTTGGAATCATTCAATTTCTCCTACTTTCTCTTGGTTTTAAAGAGGAGTACGTAGAGAACTTAAATGCACACAACATATGGCTGAAATATCACGTATACTAAAGATCTAAAAATCAAAGTTGCGGTTTCCATGACAACTGTAGCTGAGGCAAAAGAGTTCTTTTCATAGAGACAGCAGCCATGCACAGCTAAAGTTCAGAGTCTGGGAACCTGATTCCTAAGATGCTTTAGGGTCCACATATAGATCTCCAGGGAGGTGCTATTTCTGTTTGTATCCACTTGTAACTTAGAGTGTTGCTTGCTCCCAGCCACCGCCTGCAAAACACACTGATGGGACTAGAGTGTTATTATGATCTCTAATTGATACGTCTGACATGTTGCAGATGGCAATAGCAAACTAAGAAGTAACACCACCTTGGCAAAAGAAGAGTTTAAATGTAAAATAGAAGCATTTCTCTGTTTAATTTTGGGGCTGGGGGATGATGAGGGCTTTGATCAGCTTTTGCTAATCTGAATTGTTGATGTGAATATCCGTAACCAGATTCTTTGTGCAAAGACTCTCTGATCTTGATTACAGGAAAAATCAGGCTATTCAACTTTTTTGCTGTAGTGCCACTATATTTTAGTCATATCCGGTGAAAATTCATTTTTTATTGCCTCCGATGCTAGTTGTTCATGTCTACACAAAGTAGGAAGAGAGAGTCTTGGCCACAGTTATTAAAGATAGGGAAATGAATGAACCAATAAATAGGGCCAGTTCTGTGTAACTGGAGGGTTGCACTGGTGTATTTACTGTGCTTAACTCCATTTTAATTCAGAGTTTAGATTGATACTGGAACAGAAATTTTATGAGATTAGTTCCTATTTACCCTTTTTTGAGTATCCAGTCATAGATATAAATCAAGGGTGGATTAACTAAATCTGTCTGCAAGTCTTTTTCCTTCATCCAGGCTACCTAGCACAGAAGCTTTATTTTACTCAACTTGAAGCAAATATTTCAAGTCATTTTTTTTCTGGCTAGTCTCCAATTTCATCTAAACATCTTTAGTTTAAAATTACAAAATGGAAAATCTAGACACTTTAATTTTGGTTAAAAAAAGCCCCATTCCTTAAAAAGAGAGAAAAATAATAACAATACTAGTAATTTTTTCTCAGTTAAGAAGTAACACTTTTAATTCATGAAAACTCTTAAAAATGTAATTGACCTTTCAATAACCCCATTACTGTAACTGGTTGATGTTATTTTAATTTGAAGAGTTCAAACCTTTTCTACTGGGACAGCCTGTATGATAATAGAATGGTTCCTTTTTTCTGCTCTGGCTCCTCTATATTAATGTATCTCAGTGGCAGTAATCGAATTTGATCATCATTTTTCTGGAATACTAATTCAAGAAAACTTAATCCCCAAGTGGTATGAATTAGCCTTTCCAAATGTGCTGTTATAAATCCATGTGAGAGCTGAGCTGCTGGTGGTTGGCAGTCATTGTTAGCACAGTAGATGGAAGCTAAGTACTTCGAAATCTGGTACCCCTCCTTCAGAAAAGAGCTCTTACTCAGATTCCCAGATGGATTTTGCTCTCCCGGTTAAAGTGATTCTCTGCCTTATGGGCCTGACCTTGCCATCTGCCAAAGGCAGTGCTCCTTGGCAGCGGCGGTAGAAGGGGCTTTGTGCCAGCTCATGGACCCGTTTACGCTGCTCTCCCTTAAGGTTTGACATGAACTCTGGGCTAGACCAGAAGCAGAGTCTCTTGACTGAAAGAACAGCCTAGTACCTGTTCATTTGACCTTGGATCAGTGCTCAGGTCTAGTCTGGCAACTTTTTCCACTCGCTACTTATTTGAGGGGATTGGGGGTGAGGGTGGAGAAAGGCTTTACAGTCAGGTCCTGGGCATTTGAAGTGTCTGACTAGGTTCCCTGGTCAGAAATTTCCAAATACAATCTGAATTCTTGAATAAAGTTCTATTAATAAATAATAGAAAAAGCATTAAAAAATATGAGCAAATGCCTAGCAACAGAATCCCTCCCGCTTGCCACAATTTGGAAGTGGTTTGTGGACAATGCCACTTACCCCCCTCTCCTCAAGTCAGTGCTTTGTGTTACCAGTGAGGGCACCCTCTTGATTTAATATGTTAGAGATGAAGATTGCCATAGAAGTTGGCTTCTTAAGTGACATTGATTTGAGAGGACGTATTTAGAAATGGAGCTGAATTTCCTGACAAATGGTTTTACGGTTAAATTTTTTTGTTATTACTTGAAATAACCAAATATGCTTTAACTTCTGTCATTCAAGTATTGGCTCACGCATCAAGTTTTGCAGCTGAATTTGTAGATGGCATTCTTGGGGAAAAGTTCCACAGGAATCTTTTTTTCTTCTGGTTTCTTAAATGCTGCAGATGTATCACAGACAGAACAGGGATGCCACCAAAACAAAACTCTTACACAGTATTTTCAGAATCAGTACACTGGGAAACATGCCCTTTCACTTCAATTTTTCTTCATCTTCAGGCTCAGCTGATCTCCTCAATTTCTATAAAGTATATGAGACCATATCACAGCAAAACTGCAGACTTTCTGAGCAACACAGGGGTTTAGATTTTTCAGGCTCCATCATCTGTCATGATCCTGAAGATGCTTGTATAGAAAAGCATCAGTTTTTTTCCTGATCTTTGTTTTCATTTAATGGCAAAAAAAAAATATTAAATTTTACTATCCATGAGTGGCTTCCCAGGCTCCATGTTGTAGATCTAAAGTTTTCTGAGAAGACTGTTAGCATTGTATTTGAATATTGAAAGCGTAGATGGGCTCGAGTTAAACATCCTAGCCTCAAAGTTCAGTACACGTAACATTTTCCTTTTTCTGAGGTAACAAACTCTGCCATATCACATTTTCTCTCTTGAGAAAATTTTTTCTTTGTATCCCATGCCCCTTTGTACCTTTAAGGCTTCCGTAGCTTTTTTTTTTTTTTCATTAATTATGGATGTAAAACTGTTTAACAACTCCGGTGTTCAATTACAGCTGTTTTCAGGCATTTCCTAAAGAGTGATTTTTGCCTGGGGGAGAATGTAAATGAGAATAGCTCTTAAACCTTGCACATCCTTATTCCCAGTGTTACTAAACCCGAAGAAACATTTTACAATTCAGAATCTATATCTTTCTAATCAGCCTTAGTGAAGCCTGCCCAAAATATTTAAAATCCCAACTATATTTTCGCTTGTTAGAGGTTTAAAAGTGCATCATGTCTGGATTCCAATCTTGTTTTCCACGTTAGAAACTGGAAGGTTAGTAGGCCATGAGAACTTTCTCTTCCACAGTTTTAAACTGTAACACAGACCTATCTGTTAGTTAGCTAAGTAGTTACAACTTGAAATTTTACATAGAATTGATATTTATATAGCAAGCTGCTGGTATTGACATAGTTCTGCCGACCAGCACATTGATCATGCTGCTTGGTAATTTACTACTAGGAATAGATTCTATCTAATTATTTATTTTTATGGTGTAGGACTCTGTATTTACAGGAGTTCTTTCAATAAGGTGCATCAAGCTTCAGGCCTGAACAGAAATCCAGTGATAGTGTGATTCATTACTTTGAAAGCAAGTCAAGGTTAGGTGAATCATTGAAAAGTAAATTACTACAGCACAGATTTAAACAGTGAATGCTACATGTTGATGCAAGTTGGGGGGGGGATAAATAGATGGATGTGATCTTTGGCTTTTTTCTGAATGGAAATCTTTGTACAGACGTAGGTTAACTGCTTTGTTATTGTCTGGTATAAATGGTATAAGCTTACCACTTGTATTTTGGAATCTGCAAGTCTGCATGGGACAGATACTTCAAAATTTCTTAGAATACTTATGTGATCTAATGCTGGTCTTAAAAAGCAATTTGATCTCAGCAAGTTCAGCCTGGTGCTTCTTCTATCCAAGCTTGAATAATGAAATACTTAATGCAGTGACAAGTTGTGAGGTTGCTAATAACCATCTGGGTCAACTGAGATCAACTTTATGCTTTGAGTTGTTTTTGAATGGTGATCACCATCTAAATAATGCACTAACTTGTCCATCCCCTTCTAACCCTCTGAGTTTATACCCTGGTGGAAAACAATGAATGAAGCATCCAGCTTTTGGGGCAAAGACTCAAACCATTATATCTAATTGCTCTGTGTGTTACGTTAGGATCACTGAAGAGTACATTATCCTGTGACTTAGGATCTCCTTTCTGAAAGGTGTAATGCTTCATAGCTCTGGTATTATATTGTATCAATTTAAATAAGGATTGTCCAAGGGAGAAACAGGAGAAAAAGGTGAAGTGCAGATAATCACAATTCAACTGAAAAGGTTTTAAGCACTCCCTGAGTAGTCTAGAAAGTGGTTTTAATTAGTAAGGGAAAGAAAGACTTGTGAGCAAAGAGCAAATATTTATTAATGGTATTTGGAAAGGAGGATAGTGCAAAATATTGAAAACCCTCTGCCAGATTATTTCTCCCCTTTTGAAGAGCAGAAGTGGAAAACGTGAAGTGTGCTTTTCAGATCTTTGAAAATACTTTACTACATTTCATACTGTTCTACGGTGTCGACTTTGTGTCTCATTTTTGGTTTATGACTTTGCAAATCTGTGCTCACAGAAGCAAAGAGATGAGGAAAATAGACACTTAAGTCTGCAGACTGGACAGACATTAACAAGAACAGATTTGTGTAGTTCTTTCCTAGTAAAAAAAACCAGCTCATCCTCTGACTTCCACTTTTGTGGTCTTCCTTTGTTGTTACATTTCTGACTATTAAGTTTACAGCAGACTTGAGAATTTAAACTTTTTGAAATATGAACCATAGCCATAAATTTGATCAGGCAGGAATTTACTAAGATGGAATGGTAATGGTGTAGACAGTTTATACCTTCTCACAGTCGTAGATCTAAAATAATCTGCTGTAGTAAGTTATTAAATGTGCACTCCTGACTCCTGTTTTTTTGATACTTGGTGATAAAATAAATGTGCAACTTGCTTTACCTGTGGAATATTGCTTAACATTTGCATACACACACATCTCCTAAATTGTACCAAGAGGGAGAAAGCAGCATAATCATATCATAATTGCATAATCAATGCACTGTGATTATATTTATCTCCCCTGATACAATTTAGTAAATGGGAGTTCGGGTGAACGTGAAACAGTTTCGTGCTTCCTGTTCTTTCTGCCGTTAGTTTTGGGTGGCTTTTTTACTTTAGGAATTGTAAGAAATACCTTTTTAACTTAATTCAGTTCAGAATGTATTTCCCTAAGGCCTTTTCAGATTGTGCAGATGTTTTCGTGAGGTTAAATCTGTTTCTCCTGGTTTAAGTGTCTAGATTCTGTTTAGTCTAGATTGAAACCAGAATAATGGGAAATAATTACTTTAATGTAATTTTTTTCCCATTAGCATTAGTTTGATTACTCAACATTTGTAATATTCATTTACTGTAGCAAATCTGCATGAGCAAAAACAGTGACAAAAGTATTTTGAGATCTGGAAGTTCAGTAGAGGAGGAACTATTTCCCATTTAATCCAGAATAAATAACAACAAAATAGCTTAAACATTAGCAGTGTTAGTATAACATAAAGGCACTTGCTAGGTAGCTTTTTTAAGGTCTAGTTTAAAGTTTAGTGTAATTTTCTTAATTGTGAGTGATGTGACTCAAAGGTAAGCAAGATGTGGAGTATCACTGGCTATAACGTTGATTCATACACGCTTCACTGGACTTAGGACCTCGTGGGGTGTTAGTATGGGATAGAGTGTATATTGTGAAACAGGGATGGGTGTTCTTACACAGGCAACTAGTCAAAAGGGCTAGCACCCTGTCATGAAAGTGTTGGTTTTTCTCCTGTTTGAATGAGGTGTAATGATGTGGAGGAGAAGCAGCAGGAAGAGGTATATAGGGGTGTGATCCTCACAAATGCCTTATGCATATCAATTAACCAGATGCTATTTACTTTAAACCGTATTGCTGTTTTAGATTTTCAGTGTTTTCACACCCGAGTCCAGGGCTTTGTGTATGTCAGTTGGTGTCACTGAGAAGCTCTCCCATTAAAATAGAATACAAGGTCTGCTGGAATACGGAGTAAATCATAAGACAGAAAAAGAGGAACATAAGCTCTGCCCTGAGAAAGGCAGTGGCTAAATATGTAAGATCAGTAGCGATGCTCGGAAGGAACAGATGAGTACTGAGGAGATACTCCTCCCTTTAAGCCAGGACACACATTGCTTCTCTTCATGCCCTTTCACAACCCTTCAAACTTTTATTTTTCTATCAGTACTGAGATTCCCAGCAAGGACTTTTTGCCCTGTAAAACTAAATAGTTGTGGGTGCTTGTGTAGCTGATGCAGAAGATGCCTAAGGCCTGGGATGGAGGTGGTTCTCTGGATCTAACTGTGCTTATGGAAGATACTGCTGCCACCCAGCTGGAGGTTGCAGCCCTCACTCTTATGCTGAAAGAAAGGCATTATATGCATGTTCCTCATCTGCTTTAAACAGATGATAAAAGCTGATAAGAGCTAACTCACCTGACCTTGCCTGAAGTTGTTTTTAAGAGAGCTTGTGCAATCCTTAAACTTGGTTTTTCCCAGAGGAAAGGAATTGAGTAACAGCTGATAGACGCCAGCAGTCAAGGATTGTAAGGTACAGGGGTTTTTAGGCCAACGTCAGTCTATGACTAGAGGAAAACAACCCTAAGAAATTTCTGTAGAGTGAAGTGCTTGCGTATTAGGATTGTGCAGCTAAAACCCAATTATTCCCTGAATTGGATAGAAGTTAAGTTACGTGATTTTTCAAGTCTAGAATTGTTTTCACTTCAGTGAATCACTAAGTGCTGGCCTATGTGTTTGATAGACTAAGGCACTGCACTTCTTAGGTTTGTGTTTGTAAATTTTCACCTTGCTCTTTACATAAGCAGTATTTTTGACAGCAAATTGATTGTTTAGGGTTTGTTTTTTGAATAAATACATCAAACATCAGTCTTTGATAGTGGTGGACAAAATAATACTGATCTTAGAAGCAAAGCCTGTATTATAGGGTATTCCTAGAGGTGTCTTAAAACATCTTTTATTGGGACTGGAACATCTCTATCATGAGGAAAGGCTGAGGGTCCTGGGGCTGTTTAGACTGGAGAAGAGAAGCCTGAGAGGGGAGCTGATGAATGGTTACAAATCTCTGCAGGGTGGGGGCAAGGAGAAGGGGCCAGGCTCTTGTCAGTCGTGCCCTGGGATAGGATGAGAGGTGATGGGCGCAAGGGGAAACACTG